>JXCR01143741.1:24431-41845 GCA_002079205.1 Phalaenopsis hybrid cultivar | reverse complement strand
GAATAATTATTGTTGAAATTTAAACGATTATAAGAACGACTCATCAAAATAAGAAATAAATGACATACAAACACAAACGGTTCCCTATAGTGAGGATGACGTCAGTGAACACCGGCCGGACAGCAGGTGGGTGGCGAGTTGGGTGTCTTGTGTTAGCAACAGTAGGTGCTAGGAGGGATGGTTGCAGCATCAGCTTAAGATACAGGGATAGACGACAATGGCAGGAGATGATGCAGAGAGTGGCGACAGCAACGCGCAAAGATGGGGTGTTGGAGGTGGATGGCGGCAACGGCAAGAAAGGCCGACGGCACTTGCGGCAATAACATGCGGGAGATAGCGCTAACGGCAAGGAAGGGTTGTGGGAAAACGTGCAAGCGGAATTCAACGAGTAGGAAATTGATGTTGGCTGCTGGAAGCAAGGACTGTGCAAAGGAATGGTTGGTGTCATGAAAAAGGGATGCAATCAGCGGCAGCAAGCAGAAAAGAGAAGATACACACCACCTCAGGACAATTTATAGCCAAAGCATGATCTCAAGGTTGAACCAAGAACCAAAAAAGACAAAATAAAAATCTCAACAAAAACTAAACCCTAAATAGTCAAAAAAACATATATATACTGATAGATAACTAGGAGGAAGCCCCTCCCTTTAGGTGATAAAACTAAAAGTCAAACACAATTGAATAAAAATTTGTTCATGTTAAGCTTGTTAAAAATTGAGCTTGACATTTTATTTTTTGTTCAGCTTGTTTGCAAAACTAATGAATGAAACAAGAGGTACTGATAGAGTTGAACGCAAACTTTTCGCGAACTACGAGCTTATTGACAACCGTAGAAACCAAGGATATAATAACATAACATTCACAAATATCAATAAGTTTCTTCAAGCAACATCAAACAGTTTTTTTTCCACTGAAAGGCATTTATCTAATTACACTTACTTTGATAGGTCTTCAGGCTTATGAGGATCAGCCCATAAGCTTCCTTGCATGGCTCGTGTAACTTTCACCCAATGCAGTGGTTTTAATGATCCTTTCTTCTGTGAATTGGTAGTTGGTGCCAGGCCACTTGTTGAACCAGGCCCAGTTGCTTTTCCTCTTCCAGCAGGTGAGAGCAGTGGTATGCTCGAAAGTTTTACATCAGAAACCTGAGGTGGACCAGGAACTTTCAGATTTCCACCAAGTAAGGGTGGCGGTTGTTTACGTACCAATGGAGGTGGTGGAGGCACCGGGGCATTGCATCCAGATAATGGAGGTAGAGGTGGTGGTGGTGGTGTCGGATGTGTAGCCTTAGAACTGGCACAAACAAAACCTGGAGGAGGAGGAAGTTGTGGTGGTGGTGGTGGGGAAGGACCATTGNGGGCATTGCATCCAGATAATGGAGGTAGAGGTGGTGGTGGTGGTGTCGGATGTGTAGCCTTAGAACTGGCACTAACAAAACCTGGAGGAGGAGGAAGTCGTGGTGGTGGTGGTGGGGAAGGACCATTCCCACCTGAAGAAGGGGGAAGTGGTGGGGACGGTGGTGGGGACGGCAGTGGTCCTCTAGCCAGCATTGAAGTTGGTCGTGGCAAATATGGCGGAGGTGGTGGAGGTGGTGGAAGTGGAGCATTTCTAGACAGAGTGGAAGGTGGGGGTGGTTGTGGGCCTCTATCAAACATTGGACGAGGTGGTGGTAGAGGTGGAGGTGGAGGTGGAGGTGGAGGCAAAGGTGCACCCAAATTGGACATTGGAGGAGGGGGTGGGAGTGGAGGTGGACCTCTGCTTGACATTGGAGAAGGAGATGGGGGCAGTGGATGATCCCTACTATAGATTGGAGGTGGCAATAGAGGCGGAGGCGAAGGTGGAGGTGGAGGTGGAACTTCTTCAGAATTGACCAAAATTGAAAGTCCTAAATGTTTGTCGAGTGGAGGTGGAGGTGGAGGTGGTGGTGGAGGCGGCATCGCTACTGACAACAATGGCGTAGATAACAATATTGGTGATGCCGGTGNCTTCTTCAGAATTGACCAAAATTGAAAGTCCTAAATGTTTGTCGAGTGGAGGTGGAGGTGGAGGTGGAGGTGGAGGTGATGGTGGAGGCGGCATCGCTACTGACAACAATGGCGTAGATAACAATATTGGTGATGTCGGTGTGGCTACATGTACGGAATTAGGAGAAGTTGCTTGCAAGGAACCTATAATTTGAACATAACTCGGACATTATTCATTTGCATATGGAATAAAGGTAAAATTGAAGTATAACTCACCAGTCAGGTCAGTATGTTGGCATGCAGANCAAGAATAACTAAACCATACTTGAATTAAATACTAGTGGTAGCCAAGCGGCCCCTTCCCTAAAAGGCCACAACGAGCTACCATGCACGATACTAAAAAAGCATGATAAGTATGTCCGGTAGGCGTGCATTGTGCCGATGATTGTATACCTACTAACAAGTTCGAGTTATCCACCAGTGTAGCATCTAAGAAACCCCGCGTCGAAAAAATTTAACATCGCAAAACATAACGCAAATTCTACATTTACCTGGTCCTGAGAAAGTCTACATTACCGCCGCCATGGTTTTCTTCATCTGAGCTCATATTACAGTGTAATATGGCCCATAACATACAAAATCGAAATTCCGCTCCAGTGGGTATTAGCTGTTGAGAATAAAACAACTATATAAAAGACTCCGGGAGCTGAAATCTATTCTCACATTGCATCGAATGGAATCAAAGATAGGCCCTAAACGTCATCACTCGAGGGAGAGCAGCACCCATGTGCAGAATAACGATACGACGATAAGCCTGCCTATAAAAAAAGATAACGAGAGCTGCTTGCCTTCGTCAAGGTAGATTAATGGTAGGACATTCGCCGGGAAGGGAATGGCTGAGGAGGCAGGAATGCAGGCTCGAGCGCATTTTGACAGCTTCTTCTTTCCAGTATCGCGAGCCCAAATATCTCGCATAAGTGGTTAGTCGGCTCGTTTAATCCCGATCGAACAGCAGTCCAGACCTGTCGTGGCGAAGCGGCCGGGCAATGCAGACGCGTAGATAAGTGAGTCGAGTTCTATACTTTACTCATCATGATAAAGCAAAAAAAAAGGTATTAGGAGGACTTATTCCTAAAGAAAAAAAATGGTGGGGGATTTATATACATATCACATAATACATTTAATATTATATATCCCACACTCGAACTCTCATATTCATATTTAGGGATCTAAATACATACCACGAGAAACATATGAATATTTACATATCTAACTCTTAAATTTGTCTATTTTCATCGCCAACACCCTAAACAGGAGCTATTTACCTTCTATGTTTGAATCTCCTTCTCTCATCACGAAGTGCCGCTTCCTCCATCACTACACCCCAGCGTCTGTCACGATCTTCTCCATAGATAATTCTTGCCCCCAACTACATTTAGGGCAACAAAGCACAAATATTTCCCATGTGGCTTCATTCTTCCTGCACGATAACTTAAGGACTTCCAGAGCACAAACCTTTCTTGTGTGCCTACATTTTATTCTTCTTGTTCCCAGAAGCTCTCTAAGCTCTCTTATAAACTTTGGCATCTCTTAATGGTGTGCTCTCTTCCATTCTTCTTGCAAACTCTCCCTTAAGTTTTTCTGTGAACTTTGTAACTTAAGTTTGTGTGCTTAATGTCATCTTCCGTCGTCTTCAATAATAATTGACAAGCTAACAATGGGAAGTAAAGATTATAGAGAATACTAGAATATAAAGAGCAATCCAATGGACTCTAGAATATTCAGCGATATTCTAGAAAAATGTAAAAAAAATAAAATTATTTCAATAAATCCTATAAGGTTCCACATAATTCCATAAATATGTTGAAATAAGTAAATTTTAAGAGAACTCTACAATATTTTGGAATGTTCTAGAAGTATGTATAGATAAAGTACAATGTAAAACTATATAGAAGATATTATGTTCTAATGTAGTCTACAAAGTTCTCCTAAGCTTGGGGAGGGCTATAAGTAGAAGTTCCTCCCTCTCATTTGTATCCATCCAATAATCATCCAAGGTTCACGTGCATTCAAATGTTATAATTACTATTTCTCAGTGACTTGCTTTTTTTAATCCAATACTTCTCCCTACTTTTCTTCCTAGAGTATTTTGTACTTACAAGCACAAGTGTTGTGAATGTTATTTTAATTTAGTGCCAATGAAGAACGCTAAAGCCTCGGGGGTGACTTGAGATAAGTTTGACCGCTACATTAAGCTCCTGATTATAAAAAGTTTTCCTACTGCATTTTGATCGGTTTTGTTATAACTGTACAACACAATCCTTATCTATGTTCATCAAATTCATATTTGTTGAATTCAAAAGTGTCCGAGAAACACACCCAAATGAATAGAACATTCTACTATGAAGTGATTTGGGTCTGTTTGGGGCAGCTGCAACTTATCCAGCTTCTGTTGATAAGCAGTTTATCCTGAGAATCTGCTGATGATCAGCTGATCAGCTGATCCGGATAAGTTGTCTGGCTGTTTGGTTAGTGAGTACGGAAAACAGCTGATTATAGAAAATTGATCGTTTTGCCCCTGCTCTAAATAATTTGTTTAACTGTTTGGTTAGTGCATTTTGTAAACAGCTTATTTGGAAATTTTTTTGGTTGAATGAATAATCTTTGTAGCAGAATGTTATTCTCTCAAATGTCAAGAAATGAAAATACAAAAAAATTTAATAATATTTATATAACTCAAAAAAGTTTTGATTACATCAAATAAGCACAATGACATATATTAAAGTTCATTACACATTCACACACTAATATGGATTATAATAAGACCCAAAAAAAAGAAAAAATAATATATTAAAATTACAAGAAAAAATATGACATATTGACTTTAAAATGTAAAATCACATCACAACAAATGTTGCCCGGTTCTGATACCTCAAAACCCTAAGAAAACATGTCCGACTAAGGTGCGGTAGATAAGGAAAAACTCGAACTATATGCGGTGGTCTCCCGTTGTGGTACTATCGAACTCCTAACAGGTGTGTCCACTTGGGATATCGTAGAAATAGTTGCATTGTCAGTCCACCTGAAGATTTGCAGTCTTTGTCCCCACTGCGGGCACCTGTAAAACTGCCTCCCGAAGCTATGTGCATGGCGTGACGTGAATAGCAAGGACGGTAGTCCGCAATGACACATCACTTTCTTGGACTTCCCTTAATGTATGGAACTCATCGTCCTGCAGTTATTAAAATTAGAATATATCAGTCCAAAAATTGAGGAAATATAAACAGTAAACTTACCCAAGTGTGGAGACAGCGATTGCCGACAATAAATTTACGTAACCATCCAAACTACTCCACCGTTATCCACCATATAAGAGGTGAAGCTATTAACCAGCATAAAATAATATATCCACATTAATTATAAAATATGCTCAAAGCTGCTAATATAAACTCTAATATAAGTATCATCTGCCTCTATGATACACATGATTCCATAAAACAAACCGCAGAGTCAGCATTCATCCAACAATCATAATCCAATACCATATAGTCAATTCATTNCTCCCTACTTTTCTTCCTAGAGTATTTTGTACTTACAAGCACAAGTGTTGTGAATGTTATTTTAATTTAGTGTCAATGAAGAACGTTAAAGCCTCGGGGTTGACTTGAGATAAGTTTGACCNCTCCCTACTTTTCTTCCTAGAGTATTTTGTACTTACAAGCACAAGTGTTGTGAATGTTATTTTAATTTAGTGCCAATGAAGAACGCTAAAGCCTCGGGGGTGACTTGAGATAAGTTTGACTGCTACATTAAGCTCCTGATTATAAAAAGTTTTCCTACTGCATTTTGATCGGTTTTGTTATAACTGTACAACACAATCCTTATCTATGTTCATCAAATTCATATTTGTTGAATTTAAAAGTGTCCGAGAAACACACCCAAATGAATAGAACATTCTACTATGAAGTGATTTGGGTCTGTTTGGGGCAGCTGCAGCTTATCCAACTTCTGTTGATAAGCAGTTTATCCTGAGAATCTGCTGATGATCAGCTGATCAGCTGATCCGGATAAGTTGTCTGGCTGTTTGGTTAGTGAGTATGGAAAACAGCTGATTCTAGAAAATTGATTGTTTTGCCCCAGCTCTAAATAATTTGTTTAACTGTTTGGTTAGTGCATTTTGTAAACAGCTTATTTAGAAATTTTTTTGNTCCTGAGAATCTGCTGATGATCAGCTGATCAGCTGATCCGGATAAGTTGTCTGGCTGTTTGGTTAGTGAGTACGGAAAACAGCTGATTATAGAAAATTGATCGTTTTGCCCCTGCTCTAAATAATTTGTTTAACTGTTTGGTTAGTGCATTTTGTAAACAGCTTATTTGGAAATTTTTTTGGTTGAATGAATAATCTTTGTAGCAGAATGTTATTCTCTCAAATGTCAAGAAATGAAAATACAAAAAAATTTAATAATATTTATATAACTCAAAAAAGTTTTGATTACATCAAATAAGCACAATGACATATATTAAAGTTCATTACACATTCACACACTAATATGGATTATAATAAGACCCAAAAAAAAGAAAAAATAACATATTAAAATTACAAGAAAAAATATGACATATTGACTTTAAAATGTAAAATCACATCACGACAAATGTTGCCCGGTTCTGATACCTCAAAACCCTAAGAAAACATGTCCGACTAAGGTGCGGTAGATAAGGAAAAACTCGAACTATATGCGGTGGTCTCCCGTTGTGGTACTATCGAACTCCTAACAGGTGTGTCCACTTGGGATATCGTAGAAATAGTTGCATTGTCAGTCCACCTGAAGATTTGCAGTCTTTGTCCCCACCNATATATTAAAGTTCATTACACATTCACACACTAATATGGATTATAATAAGACCCAAAAAAAAGAAAAAATAATATATTAAAATTACAAGAAAAAATATGACATATTGACTTTAAAATGTAAAATCACATCACAACAAATGTTGCCCGGTTCTGATACCTCAAAACCCTAAGAAAACATGTCCGACTAAGGTGCGGTAGATAAGGAAAAACTCGAACTATATGCGGTGGTCTCCCGTTGTGGTACTATCGAACTCCTAACAGGTGTGTCCACTTGGGATATCGTAGAAATAGTTGCATTGTCAGTCCACCTGAAGATTTGCAGTCTTTGTCCCCACTGCGGGCACCTGTAAAACTGCCTCCCGAAGCTATGTGCATGGCGTGACGTGAATAGCAAGGACGGTAGTCCGCAATGACACATCACTTTCTTGGACTTCCCTTAATGTATGGAACTCATCGTCCTGCAGTTATTAAAATTAGAATATATCAGTCCAAAAATTGAGGAAATATAAACAGTAAACTTACCCAAGTGTGGAGACAGCGATTGCCGACAATAAATTTACGTAACCATCCAAACTACTCCACCGTTATCCACCATATAAGAGGTGAAGCTATTAACCAGCATAAAATAATATATCCACATTAATTATAAAATATGCTCAAAGCTGCTAATATAAACTCTAATATAAGTATCATCTGCCTCTATGATACACATGATTCCATAAAACAAACCGCAGAGTCAGCATTCATCCAACAATCATAATCCAATACCATATAGTCAATTCATTCAAGAAGCTTCGTTTATATAAATAACACATAATTCTAATGCATTTACGTAGCTAACACCTAAACATTTATATTTTCGCACATGGCACTCAACTGTGTAGCTAAGGAAAGTCGATATGTACAAAACCAACAAGGTAATAACCCCACAGAGAAGTATAACAGTGTAGCAAAAGAAATGGCAGCAGTGCACCCATAACCCCACCACAAACAATGGTAATCATAAGAACATTACTGCAGCATTCAATCTGGTTGGCAAAGATTTCAACAACTTTCAACAAGGTCTCGAATCGTTTCCCCCAATTTCATCACCCAAAAGAATAAATGACACAATGATTGCTATATTTATTTAAGTCATCCTAAAGTGCCAAATTTTTCTGAATACAGGTGCAAAGAAATAATTGCTGCCATTTAAAAAAAATAGATAAAATACCCCATAAATTGTCATTTCAAGCTTCCTTGAAAATGCAGATGGAAGAGCTATATTAATGGTTTTTTTTCTTATCTACTTATTCCACTATTCTATTTTCTATTACACTCCAAAAAACAAACAAAATTACACTAAACAAATGCTGACATTTGTGTGAGTTCAAAAGAGCTATGGAAGCATGCACCAACAAATTTACACAAAAAATTTGAATTCATACTACTCTCAAATGGTTTCCCACAATTCTATCATAAAATAAATAAATGGCACAATGGTTGCTGTAATTATTTAAGCCATCATAAAGTGCCAAATTTTTTTGAACACAGGATCAAACAATACAGTGCCAAATTGCTTCACACCATAAAAGAACATATATCACCATGCACCATTTTTTTTATTTTCATATGACTATTTCGCCATATGCATATATAGTTTCAAAAGCACCTGCAAATGAGAATTGGAGCCTAAGGAAAATACATGCAATCCATATTAGAGAGTGCATATCAAACTCTAGCTAGGGAAGAATGCTCCATCACTGCCACCGCAAGCTTCAAAGACCTCCAAAACCAAGCCTCAAGGAACCACCTCGGAGCCATGACTTTCACTTCCTTACAAGACCTTCATTTATTCAACAATGAACAACTCGAAATGTCTCATGACCACTTCTTCCCCACAAATGAAATTCTTTCTTTGGAAAAAAAGAGACCTACTAATCCTTACTTTTGTTCAAATGGAAAGAGTCCAATGGTTTGGTATGATGAACTCAAAATACAAGAATTTGGAGCTCATGATGAAAACTCTAAGATAAACAACAAACATACTTTGTTCCACCATGTGATTCTTATGTATATCTAATACCTATATTAAAAAAATTGAAATAAACCTTAATGTAGAAGCCACGACATATAAGCCAAGTCATATAGAAGCCACGATAGGTACACTTCCATTTTGACTTATCAGTCAAAGCAAGGAAATAAAGGCAATGCAGAAAAAAAAATTTGATAGCCTTCCAATAAAGGCAAGGAGATAAAGGCAATGCAGGAAAAAAATTTGAATTATCTGTACAGGCGATGCATGAAGAATCTGAATTTTATACAGCATGCTGACATTCTCTAATCTTGCATTATGCATTTAATAAATCTGTCATAAATTATTGGACTACAGAACCGAAAGGATATTCAGAGGGTACCAAAGACTTTGTTCATCATTACTGAAAGTGACATTGATATAAAGGAACACATTAATCAAATGAACTGTACTATACACAGCTTTCAAAATCTACAACCTTGCTCCCTGTGTACAACATAACTTGTTGGTTGCTCCAAATTAATAACTTTGGATAGATCCATACAAAGTAAAGCCTTTTTGGCATCCATATGAAACAAGGTCCAAATTTGATTAATGACAACAAAATCGAAATGGCAAACTTAGGTAAACCAACAAGCCTAAAGATAATTTTAACGAGTGTCAAATTATTTAAACAATAGAAACAACTGACAAGCTATGCTCATGAAAGATAAAAATTCTCAAAATTTAAATATCATAGTAATGAAGACATGAATTTGAGCTAAGCATATGTGAAATGTCACCATTAGATGTCATCTATAGCGCAGGTTTAATATGAAGAAAATAATTAAACATAATTGAAAGACATAATATGTAATCAAATCTAAATGCCTAGGCTTATGTCATTTGTTATTTGCTCTCTCAAACCCGCCATCTCTAAAGCGCCTTCACCATCGGGGTTTGTAACTCAGGTGAATCAATATCAATTTGTGGGATGGAACGTCCAACATGGTATTCAAATGCCTCGGGTGGTATTTGCAATGAATCTTTNTGCAAATGAGAATTGGAGCCTAAGGAAAATACATGCAATCCATATTAGAGAGTGCATATCAAACTCTAGCTAGGGAAGAATGCTCCATCACTGCCACCGCAAGCTTCAAAGACCTCCAAAACCAAGCCTCAAGGAACCACCTCGGAGCCATGACTTTCACTTCCTTACAAGACCTTCATTTATTCAACAATGAACAACTCGAAATGTCTCATGACCACTTCTTCCCCACAAATGAAATTCTTTCTTTGGAAAAAAAGAGACCTACTAATCCTTACTTTTGTTCAAATGGAAAGAGTCCAATGGTTTGGTATGATGAACTCAAAATACAAGAATTTGGAGCTCATGATGAAAACTCTAAGATAAACAACAAACATACTTTGTTCCACCATGTGATTCTTATGTATATCTAATACCTATATTAAAAAAATTGAAATAAACCTTAATGTAGAAGCCACGACATATAAGCCAAGTCATATAGAAGCCACGATAGGTACACTTCCATTTTGACTTATCAGTCAAAGCAAGGAAATAAAGGCAATGCAGAAAAAAAAATTTGATAGCCTTCCAATAAAGGCAAGGAGATAAAGGCAATGCAGGAAAAAAATTTGAATTATCTGTACAGGCGATGCATGAAGAATCTGAATTTTATACAGCATGCTGACATTCTCTAATCTTGCNGTGGAAAAACTCGTTAGCAACCGTAGGTTACCTCCTCCGAGGGTTCCTGATCTTCCAATAGAGACGTATTAATTTAGTTGAAGTTGTATTTTTTGGTGATGTTTGTGAATAAATTTTGAGTTGTCTTATATTTTTGAAATGTTGTGAGGTATTTTTGTTTGAAATTTTGTTTTTGGTTTTATTTTGTTTTCAACATGCAAGCATAAAAGAAAAGTACAAANTTTTCATTTAGAAATTTTAAAGTAATTAAGATGGTCAAAAGCTTAGCATGATTGTCATACATGGTGATGTATAAGAGAAACCATATTTTATGTTACTAGTAGCAAACTTGAAAACGCGGCTGTCGTGTGCGCTACATTCCTATTCAACCATCAAATATGTGAAACACATACTGAAATAAAAAATAGTCATCATATTTTGTGTTGGTGATATGTATCGTCCAATGTATGCAACTTTCTTTGTGTTAGAAAGACGTGCGTCGACAAGTGTTCCGTCAATAGCTCTGATACAATCCTGGTATGAACGAATTAATCAATAATAAAATCATATGTGTGAAATTTTATTAACTAACATTTAAATATGAGAATCAACTTAAATAACAACATATAAGGAGGGTCATTCGCAATGTGTGTGAGAATGGACTGGAATGTCGGGTCATCTGTTTTGACTATTTGACGGGCCAGACTCACCAGTGCATTCAACCCAGCTGAGAAATATATACTTATGGTTTCGGAGGAATGTTGAAACCGTTCCAGAGCTCCTCTCATCGATTCATTCTAGGCCAAAATGTAGAGTGTTATTGCCAACACCTCTCTAAATATTGTTCTTGATGATCCTTGAAGTCCGTGGAGGGTCCAAAGTTCATTTAGGAGGTCAAGGAAAATGACTTTTGTCATACGAAACATATTTTCCATCCAACTTCTTCTCCAAAGCTGGTTCAATTCCAGTAAATTTGATTTTTTTTTGCCGCTGGCACTACCTGTAATCACAAAAAAAAATCTAATCAATATTCCAAAAATATGCCTCTAAAATTTATTTTAAATAGTGATGTCATTACCGCTAACTTTTTTGTCCACCATTCATCAGGTGCATCAATTTTCTGCTTTACTGAATCCCATCCCAATCCAGTTGATCCCCTTTTAAGCTCTTTCTAAAGTTTCCAGTATTTCTTTAATTGATCTCATTTGTTCTTTAGTTTTATCATATCGCAATCTCTTCTAGTTATTTCTTTGAATTTAATTATGATATTATGTCAACCTTATTTATTAAAAAAAGTTGTGGGTCGATTTCCCAATTCAACCTCCCTTACGCATAGATCACAAAAATATTAGTAGCCTCTCTATCCCACATAGCCGATGAACCAAAGTTTTTAGATTTACTCAACTTTTATTGTCATATCAACGGATGGTTAGATGACATCATGACTGAAAATGAGACATTTAAGATATGAAATATGCATATGTAAAACAAAATTCAAAAAAGATAATGAATTAAAATATATTGTTCTATGGGTGAAACATAAATGTGCTTTTCATATAACCATCATTTATGAAACATTTTCTTTTTAATTTTATCTATTATTATAGTATCACCATATTTGATTAATAACCAATTGAAATTTGGAACACATATAGCATATTATAAATTCTAAACCAATGCTAGCAAAAACAACCCAAAGGACCATAGACCATTAAACATATTTTTTTCACCCAACTTTCCAATTCTAAACCAACAACCCAAATGACATTATCATAGCTCGTTAAAAAACTTACTTGGAAAAAAAATGTTTCAACAACAATGTATTGGATCTACCATAATCAGATAATCAAATTTCTTTCGTACAAGTAAAGAAATGGGTCTCATCGAAACAAAAAATGCTGAGTTGCATAAATAGTAACACCTTTATTGAATTAAACATGCTTATCACCATATCGGTAATAGAATATTCATTGAACCAATGCAAACTATTTGCATAAACATTACGTGAGAGCTCTAAAATATTTATCACCCAAACTTTCATTGTTGCAAAGCCACATATGCAAGAAATAACAATAATGCAAGTTTTTTTACCCATTTGGTTGTGAACAAACACTTACACAATAGAATTGTTTCTTTAACCAATTCTATCATAATAATCTCATCCCAATCAACTCCACTTGTTTAAATAATAAGCTCTGCTCAACTCGTCTACACCATAAACAAGATGAATAATAAAAAAAGGGCAATAACATACCTACCACCAAATTATTATATATTTACATATCTAATACCAAGACCTTATTTTTTACATTTATATCATCCAAATCTTTCAAATCACATAAAAACTATAACTATATTTACTTTTAAAAAAGTAAAATACACATTCTAATGCACAGATAAGAAGACATATATGTAAAAATCGAAGTTTATGTAAATCTTCCTAATAAAAATAGCATGGTCCCAGAAATAAAACTGACAACTTTTATGAAATTATGTGACATGTTCAAGAAAGTCAGAATACATGACTCAAAGAATACCAAAGATATGTACCACTTCCACCAAAAGTTTTTTCATAAAAAAATGAACTTTCATGATTTTAGAAAAAAAACATAGAAGCTGATCTCACAGAAATCAAAGCAGTTAAAAATTGTTAACATGTTTCTTGGAGTTGACAGTGTACTACAACAAGTTTCTTCAAAATTATGCTTCAATTACTGCACCACTAACCTCATTATTATTGAAAAAACATAGAAGTTGATCCCACTAACCGCATACATTTTGCCATTTATTTTGCACAAACGAGCCGACAACAAAAGCTCCATTTTTTGTTCAATAAATGCAATACACTCCATTTTAGAAATAGTTGTCAATCCAATTTCAATTGTCATTTGCATTATGCCATTTGACTTTGTTGAACATCATTGCTATTGCAAAGCACGTACAATTNTCTCACAGAAATCAAAGCAGTTAAAAATTGTTAACATGTTTCTTGGAGTTGACAGTGTACTACAACAAGTTTATTCAAAATTATGCTTCAATTACTGCACCACTAACCTCATTATTACTAAAAAAAACATAGAAGTTGATCCCACTAACCGCATACATTTTGCCATTTATTTTGCACAAACGAGCCGACAACAAATGCTCCATTTTTTGTTCAATAAATGCAATACACTCCATTTTAGAAATAGTTGGCAATCCAATTTCAATTGTCATTTGCATTATGTCATTTGACTTTGTTGAACATCATTGCTATTGCAAAGCACGTACAATATTCTTTATATAAACATGATCATATTTATTCTACCCCATATCTTCTACATATTCATAGATCATACTTCATCATATCCTCATAAAAAATAAAATATAATGAAACTTTAATACCAAATTGCAAGAAACAGAGCATTGCATCAATATCTTCTAGCCTCAACANCTACATATTCATAGATCATACTTCATCATATCCTCATAAAAAATAAAATATAATGAAACTTTAATACCAAATCGCAAGAAACAGAGCATTGCATCAATATCTTCTAGCCTCAACGAATACCTTAAAAGAATCAAATCGCAGGGAACAGAGCATTACATCAATATCTTCTAGCCTCGACAAATACCCTAAAAGAATCAATAACTTTGAATAGCATGGGATCATACGAACAAAACACGAAAAAAAAAAATTTCGGTTCATACGAATAAACACTGTTTGAAGAAAGGTATGGATGGGGAATGGAGAAGAAAACCTCCAGATGCTTCAAACATATCACAATAATNTGGGATCATACGAACAAAACACGAAAAAAAAAATTTCGGTTCATACGAATAAACACTGTTCGAAGAAAGGTATGGATGGAGAATGGAGAAGAAAACCTCTAGATGCTTCAAACATATCACAATAACAGTTGATCTATATTTTTACCGGCGCTACTTGCATATTCAAACCAGATCTAGGTTTTAGCCACCAAACACTTACAAATAGATGAATCGAGTGAAATCTCTTGCCAAAATCTTAAATCTCTCGACGAAATGGGGGAAAGGAGGGAGGAGCCGAGCGAGAAAAATGAGTTTTGTTACCTGCGGAGCGACGAAGGTGGGATCGATGCCGAATGTTCGAAGGAAGGTTGGCTGCAGACTTAGGAGGGTAGCAGAGTAAAAAATGGAGCCCAAACGCGGATCACGANTGAATCGAGTGAAATCTCTTGCCAAAATCTTAAATCTCTCGGCGAAATGGGGGAAAGGAGGGAGGAGCCGAGTGAGAAAAATGAGTTTGTTACCTGCGGAGCGACGAAGGTGGGATCGATGCCGAATGTTCAAAGGAAGGTTGGCTGCAGACTTAGGAGGGTAGCAGAGTAAAAAATGGAGCCCAAACGCGAATCGCGGTGATATGCCTGCGATCCGCGTGTAATATAATATAAAAACGTTGTTTCAAAAAACTCATGTAAAACGTCATATACAAACACTAGGGCGGCGTTTTTAACAACACTGCCGCACATTTAAGCTGCCCCAAACGGGCCCTTAGAAGAGAGGGGGAGAGAAAGAGAGCAGTAGAGAACAATAAAAATAGAGTCTCTTATAACTTATTCATGACATAGACCTCTATTTATAGTCATGGGTCTCAGCAATACAAATGTACCTATTATCCCCTAATCATTAACTTTTCACTGTTACTTTTTGGTAATTACAGAGTTATTTGCATATAATAAGACCGAGACNCAAACGGGCCCTTAGAAGAGAGGGGGAGAGAAAGAGAGCAGTAGAGAACAATAAAAATAGAGTCTCTTATAAGTTATTCATGACATAGACCTCTATTTATAGTTATGGGTCCCAGCAATACAAATGTATCTATTATCCCCTAATCATTAACTTTTCAGTGTTACTTTTTGGTAATTACAGAGTTATTTGCATATAATAAGACCGAGAACCGATTTGATCGATGAGGGATGTTGATGGTTTGGTAAGCCTTTGCTCGATCAATATCTAGCCTGAAAGAGTGCTTATTGTCGATCGTTTGGGATCTCTCCCTACGCTTTTTGTCGATCGTTCGAACAAGACGCTTCACTTTCCAATTTTCAACCTTAAAAAGATCATCAAAGGCTATGTTTGATCGCCTGCATCTTCTGNAAGACGCTTCACTTTCCAATTTTCAACCTTAAAAAGATCATCAAAGGCTATGTTTGATCGCCTGCATCTTCTTCCTAAGTCGTTCAATTGCTTTGAGATCCATGTTGATATATTTTCTCGATTCTCTTGTTCATCATAAATTGTATAGTAAACGAATATAAGAGAATATTTTCAACATGTATGAAATAATTAAATGTCATTATTGTGCAATAATGGACTTCCCCAGATTTTCCTTGTCGGGGTCATTATAAATAGGCTTTTGGGGCAAATGAGGTTTTCAACGTCTTCGTCTCTGCTGGCTCATTTGTCTCGAGTCCCTTCTCTTTTAGTATTTTTCGCAATGTCTGACAAAGTAATGTCGTATTCAGATAAAAGTGTCCTCATAAAAGCCATGAGTGATATGTCGGCACATGCTCATAAGTTAGATGTAAAGTGTAAGCCAGCTGGTGAGGCATCCACTAAAGGGGTGAGTGGGAAAAGAGTTGTGCCTAAGCCATGAGCCGACAATGGTGAGAGTTGTCCTAACGATCATCCTATTGGATACTCACCGCGGTGAGTGTTCATGCTGTGGGAGACAAATTGTCCTTCCAGGTAGCTACGGGGGCCGCGGTTCCCCAGAGGAGTACCAAGTAGGCGGCGACTAAGGCCGAGATATGGCTACGATCTACTGAGAGTGGTCTTTCTTCTAAATTTGGAGGATAAGGGAAAGCCGACGAAAACATTTTTCTTAAACTGCATCTGAATGGGAGAGAATTATTGGTATGTAGCTTGAATAGTCGTTTGTATCTTCTTTTTTCAGCAACTAAAGTACTGATTGTCAGGTTTGTAAAGGTAGATATTAATGTTGGCCGTGAGGATGACGCGGCGGTTGTGGACCAAGTGGTTATCGAGTGAGTGAATGCAGGATAGGTTGCTGCGGGGGGAGGGGATGTGGCAGAACTGAGTCCACCGAGGCAATGTGCAGAGCAGGATGCTGAGGATCAGTGTGCTGACGATCAGGGTGTCATAAGCCAGGGTGTGGGTCGTCAGGTTTTCTCTGCNAAGTAGGCGGCGACTAAGGCCGAGATATGGCTACGATCTACTGAGAGTGGTCTTTCTTCTAAATTTGGAGGAAAAGGGAAAGCCGACGAAAACATTTTTCTTAAACTGCATCTGAATGGGAGAGAATCATTGGTATGTAGCTTGAATAGTCGTTTGCATCTTCTTTTTTCAGCAACTAAAGTACTGATTGCAAGTCTGTAAAGGTAGATATTAATGTTGGCCGTGAGGATGACGCGGCGGTTGTGGACCAAGTGGCGATCGAGTGAGTGAATGCGGGATAGGTTGCTGCGGGGGGAGGGGATGTGGCAGAACTGAGTCCACTGAGGCAATGTGCAGAGCAGGATGCTGAGGATCAGTGTGCTGACGATCAGGGTGTCATAAGCTAGGGTGTGGGTCGTCAGGTTTTCTCTGGNATAATTAAAAATAACCTAAAAATTAAGTTTTTATTTTAAATATATTTTTATTTTTATTAAATTCCCCTGATATCAGAGAACTCAAAAAACTAAGTTTCATAATTTTTGGAGTTATATTTTAATTTTTAAAAATCATTTAAGTTTCAAATTTGATGGTCACTTTTAAAAATCAATTAAAAATATTAAATGATCTCCAAATCCTTTGAAATTTTTATGGTGAGTTCTTTGACTCATGAACCACATTGGAGGACAAAAATCAAGTGATTTGAATCTCTGTGTGCTTCAAATTAAATGTTTTAAGCAAATTGAAGTTTGCTCAAAA
>JXCR01143741.1:0-20257 GCA_002079205.1 Phalaenopsis hybrid cultivar | reverse complement strand
TCTTGCCTATCCCAAATGTAGAGATGGGTATAGGGCGTCTTGCCTATCCCGAAATGTAGAGATATATAGGGCGCGTCTTGCCTATCCCAAATGTAGAGATGGGTATAGGCGGTTGCCTATCCCCGAAATGTAGAGATGGGTATAGGGCGTCTTGCCTATCCCAAATGTAGAGATGGGTATAGACGTATCTTGCCTATCCCAAATGTAGAGATGGGTATAGGGCATCTTGCCTTCCCAAATGTAGAGATGTGGGGAATAAGGCGTCCAAGCCTACCCCGGAATGTAGAGATAGGGGATGAGGCATCAATGCCTATCCCAAAATGTAGAAATGATGAAAATTTTGCAAAATGTAGAGAACGTCCGTACAAGTTCGTACAGTGCAGAATTTAATTATGATATTATGTCAACCTTATTTATTAAAAAAAGTTGTGGGTCGATTTCCCAATTCGACCTCCCTCACGCATAGATCACAAAAATATTAGTAGCATCTCTATCCCACATAGCCGATGAACCAGAGTTTTTAGATTTACTCAACTTTTATTGTCATATCAACAGATGGTTAGATGACATCATGACTGAAAATGAGACATTTAAGATATGAAATATGCATATGTAAAACAAAATTCAAAAAAAATAATGAATTAAAATATATTGTTCTATGGGTGAAACATAAATGTGCTTTTCATATAACCATCATTTATGAAACATTTTCTTTTTAATTTTATCTATTATTATAGTATCACCATATTTGATTAATAACCAATTGAAATTTGGAACACATATAGCATATTAGAAATTCCAAACCAATGCTAGCAAAAACAACCCAAAGGACCATAGACCATTAAACATATTTTTTTCACCCAACTTTCCAATTCTAAACCAACAACCCAAATGACATTATCATAGCTCGTTAAAAAACTTACTTGGAAAAAAAATGTTTCAACAACAATGTATTGGATCTACCATAATCAGATAATCAAATTTCTTTCGTACAAGTAAAGAAATGGGTCTCATCGAAACAAAAAATGCTGAGTTGCATAAATAGTAACACCTTTATTGAATTAAACATGCTAATCACCATATCGGTAATAGAATATTCATTGAACCAATGCAAACTATTTGCATAAACATTACGTGAGAGCTCTAAAATATTTATCACCCAAACTTTCATTGTTGCAAAGCCACATATGCAAGAAATAACAATAATGCAAGTTTTTTTACCCATTTGGTTGTGAACAAACACTTACACAATAGAATTGTTTCTTTAACCAATTCTATCATAATAATCTCATCCCAATCAACTCCACTTGTTTAAATAATAAGCTCGGCTCAACTCGTCTACACCATAAACAAGATGAATAATAAAAAAGGGCAATAACATACCTACCACCAAATTATTATATATTTACATATCTAATACCAAGACCTTATTTTTTACATTTATACCATCCAAATCTTTCAAATCATATAAAAACTATAACTATATTTACTTTTAAAAAAGTAAAATACACATTCTAATGCACAGATAAGAAGACATATATGTAAAAATCGAAGTTTATGTAAATCTTCCTAATAAAAATAGCATGGTCCCAGAAATAAAACTGACAATTTCTATGATATTATGTGACATGTTCAAGAAAGTCAGAATACATGACTCAAAGAATACCAAATATATGTACCACTTCCACCAAAAGTTTTTTCATAAAAAAATGAACTTTCATGATTTTAGAAAAAAAACATAGAAGCTGATCTCACAGAAATCAAAGCAGTTAAAAATTGTTAACATGTTTCTTGGAGTTGACAGTGTACTACAACAAGTTTCTTCAAAATTATGCTTCAATTACTGCACCACTAACCTCATTATTATTGAAAAAACATAGAAGTTGATCCCACTAACCGCATACATTTTGCCATTTATTTTGCACAAACGAGCCGACAACAAAAGCTCCATTTTTTGTTCAATAAATGCAATACACTCCATTTTAGAAATAGTAGGCAATCCAATTTCAATTGTCATTTGCATTATGCCATTTGACTTTGTTGAACATCATTGCTATTGCAAAGCACGTACAATTATATTCTTTATATAAACATGATCATATTTATTCTACCCCATATCTTCTACATATTCATAGATCATACTTCATCATATCCTCATAAAAAATAAAATATAATGAAACTTTAATACCAAATCGCAAGAAACAGAGCATTGCATCAATATCTTCTAGCCTCAACGAATACCTTAAAAGAATCAAATCGCAGGGAACAGAGCATTACATCAATATCTTCTAGCCTCGACAAATACCCTAAAAGAATCAATAACTTTGAATAGCATGGGATCATACGAACAAAACACGAAAAAAAAAATTTCGGTTCATACGAATAAACACTGTTCGAAGAAAGGTATGGATGGAGAATGGAGAAGAAAACCTCTAGATGCTTCAAACATATCACAATAACAGTTGATCTATATTTTTACCGGCGCTACTTGCATATTCAAACCAGATCTAGGTTTTAGCCACCAAACACTTACAAATAGATGAATCGAGTGAAATCTCTTGCCAAAATCTTAAATCTCTCGGCGAAATGGGGGAAAGGAGGGAGGAGCCGAGTGAGAAAAATGAGTTTGTTACCTGCGGAGCGACGAAGGTGGGATCGATGCCGAATGTTCAAAGGAAGGTTGGCTGCAGACTTAGGAGGGTAGCAGAGTAAAAAATGGAGCCCAAACGCGAATCGCGGTGATATGCCTGCGATCCGCGTGTAATATAATATAAAAACGTTGTTTCAAAAAACTCATGTAAAACGTCATATACAAACACTAGGGCGGCGTTTTTAACAACACTGCCGCACATTTAAGCTGCCCCAAACGGGCCCTTAGAAGAGAGGGGGAGAGAAAGAGAGCAGTAGAGAACAATAAAAATAGAGTCTCTTATAACTTATTCATGACATAGACCTCTATTTATAGTCATGGGTCTCAGCAATACAAATGTACCTATTATCCCCTAATCATTAACTTTTCACTGTTACTTTTTGGTAATTACAGAGTTATTTGCATATAATAAGACCGAGACCCGATTTGATCGATGAGGGATGTTGATGGTTTGGTAAGCCTTTGCTCGATCAATATCTAGCCTGAAAGAGTGCTTATTGTCGATCGTTTGGGATCTCTCCCTACGCTTTTTGTCGATCGTTCGAACAAGACGCTTCACTTTCCAATTTTCAACCTTAAAAAGATCATCAAAGGCTATGTTTGATCGCCTGCATCTTCTTCCTAAGTCGTTCAATTGCTTTGAGATCCATGTTGATATATTTTCTCGATTCTCTTGTTCATCATAAATTGTATAGTAAACGAATATAAGAGAATATTTTCAACATGTATGAAATAATTAAATGTCATTATTGTGCAATAATGGACTTCCCCAGATTTTCTGTGTCGGGGTCATTATAAATAGGCTTTTGGGGCAAATGAGGTTTTCAACGTCTTCGTCTCTGCTGGCTCATTTGTCTCGAGTCCCTTCTCTTTTAGTATTTTTCGCAATGTCTGACAAAGTAATGTCGTATTCAGATAAAAGTGTCCTCATAAAAGCCATGAGTGATATGTCGGCACATGCTCATAAGTTAGATGTAAAGTGTAAGCCAGCTGGTGAGGCATCCGCTAAAGGGGTGAGTGGGAAAAGAGTTGTGCCTAAGCCATGAGCCGACAATGGTGAGAGTTGTCCTAACGATCATCCTATTGGATACTCACCGCGGTGAGTGTTCATGCTGTGGGAGACAAATTGTCCTTCCAGGTAGCTACGGGGGCCGCGGTTCCCCAGAGGAGTACCAAGTAGGCGGCGACTAAGGCCGAGATATGGCTACGATCTACTGAGAGTGGTCTTTCTTCTAAATTTGGAGGATAAGGGAAAGCCGACGAAAACATTTTTCTTAAACTGCATCTGAATGGGAGAGAATTATTGGTATGTAGCTTGAATAGTCGTTTGTATCTTCTTTTTTCAGCAACTAAAGTACTGATTGTCAGGTTTGTAAAGGTAGATATTAATGTTGGCCGTGAGGATGACGCGGCGGTTGTGGACCAAGTGGTTATCGAGTGAGTGAATGCAGGATAGGTTGCTGCGGGGGGAGGGGATGTGGCAGAACTGAGTCCACCGAGGCAATGTGCAGAGCAGGATGCTGAGGATCAGTGTGCTGACGATCAGGGTGTCATAAGCCAGGGTGTGGGTCGTCAGGTTTTCTCTGGCGCTGCGAGGGACGAGGAGGCCTTGTTGAGATGGATGAGCGTTTTCTTTATTTTATGGGGTATCCTAAAGGCGATGATGACGAAAGAATTTATGACATTCTTGAGAGAGCTGACAAGGTGGATAGGGAAGTTGCTGCACCGCACGAGGAATCTGTAGTTTCCTGAGGGAAGATGATTTTCGATCTAAGGAAAGTGACGCGTCTATGTTTGAAATTTTCGGTCGGTAAATAGGTCCTCGCCGCTCAACCTAGGGATACTCACACTGATATCTTCAGGCTTCACCATTGAGAATTCGCTATTGGTCGATCGGCGCTCTCCATTACTTTCTTTCCTCCTTAGGTGAACAAATATTCTCCATCAAATTAAAATATTATGTTAAGCCTAATCAAACTAATACAATCTCTTTAATATAATAAATTGTAACCCCTTATTCGATTTTGGCATATTGTTTGGCCATCCGTGGGATGCATTTAAAATGAAGAGTCTCACATGATTTGAAATGAAATACCAGTTGTTAGTGATATTTTATATAAATTAGTTAGATTTGATAGTGAAATTAATCAAACAACTCGAATTTAAAAGGACATATGTTTGGTCCGATCACCATAAATATATTTCAATGCACTGCAAATAATTATATCGTTGCAAAAAATATTATTAAATTTAATGTCCAAATAGCTCATATACTTCAGAAGTCAATGCTTTAATACTAAATTTAATGATTATATAAATAGAAAAAATAAGAGGAGAAATATATGCTACCCGTAGAAAAGTAAATATTATTCATTTATTATTTAACTATAGTTTTATTTAAAATCCCATATTTCATTGATTTACCTGCATACCACATAGACGGGAGCGTTGGGCTAGCCGAGTTTGGCGTGGCTCGGGCTTATTCAGGCTTTGATTAGTCAAAGCGGGCACGAGACGAGCTTGAGCTCGAATCCTATTTATAATTTGATAGCTGCATCATGGGTTGTAAAATATGATATAATGTGCGACAAAAGTTTTAAATTGATACCATATGTAAGAATTTTTCTTATACGTTTAAATGAATTTAATAACAATTATATAAATGCAAAATACGTAAGATTTTTAACTTAAAATATCTCGAAGGAGTCGAGTAAAATATTACAAAAAAGGAAAAAAAAAACCATACATACTAATCAATTTCTAACTATTTATATATCTAAAGCCAGGACTTCAATTATTACATATTTGTTACATATATATGCACGAAATTTGTATTTTATTTTAAAATAAATTTAAAAGCTATGATTTTTATATGATATAAATGATTTGGTTGATGTTAATATAAAGATAAAAAATTATGATTAGATAAAGAAGAGATGATTAGAAAAGTAATCGCCTAAAAAAATTGCAATCATAAAATATATTTATGAGACAGGGCCAAAGAGCGGACCGCGCTTTGCACGAGTCAGACTGATTCAAACTTTGACTAGGTCAAAACAGACTTGGGTCAGGTCGAGTCCACAAAATTTTTATTTTTTATATAGTCAAGCCCAACTATTCTAAGCGGGCTTATGGCGTGCCCATCGAGCCATTCGCCCAATGCCTGGGTATAGTTTGTTAAATTTCATATCATAAATTCTAAACTTCAATATTACACATGTACTACCAAATTATTCTTTATTATTTCATTTACCACATTGGTGTCATTTCGACTGGCCATCAACATTCTACTGATCTTGAAAAGGAAAGACAGAATAATGGCGCGCAATGAACAATGAGAAAGTCTCATCTTTCCTTTTTTTCTTCCGCTTTGCCATAAATTTTGTTTTTCTCACCATTCTTTCTCCTCCGATGACATTTCAACGAGCTTGGAAGGCAACGAAGGAATGATCACATACAATGACCTCTGAAACTTTCCTTTTTTCGATTTTTCCTCTGCTTTGTATTAAATCATGTTTTTCCTCACATTTCTATCCTTGCACTCTATTTCTACTTTAAATCATTGAGGAAGACAACCCTTGTGTTCCTTCACCTCTCTCCCCCACATTTGCATATTTTAGTTGGTGCTATTAATGATTTGATTTTGAGTCCAATTGAGTCTGCTCGAAATCAGCTCGTGGCTCGCCACGAGCTGAGCCAGATCGAAATTAAATCGAGCTCGATTTGTCTCGAAATCAAAACATACAAACTCAAATTGAGCTATTTGAATTCTTTTTAGCTCGTATTCAACTCTATTTAGCTCAAAATTGAAACTAATTGACTCAAATTGAATTGTTTGGATCCATTCTAACTCTAAATTGATTTGAAATTAGTTATTGACTCCGTACATTTAATTTTGCATAGCATTATATTTATAAGTTTTATGAACAAAAAATAATGCAAACCAATATCGCCGATTGATATAAGACTAAAAATCGGTTCATATAATAATTTAATCCAAAATTTATGCTCATAGCTTGACTGATTTATTTTTATCCAATCTCAATCTAAAACAAAATTCGAATCAATTTTCGAGCGATAACTGATTTTCCAGCTAAATTCACAACCCTTTCAACTCCACAAAAACAAGAAATATGTGAGTATAGGTAATTATGCGCAGCCATCTCGTTGCAGCTTTCTGAGCTCGCCAAAAAATTGCGAGAAGGATCACAACATTCGACAGAAGAAAATGAGGGTGATAGATGCAATAATTAGGAAGAAATCATTGAGGAAGATAACCCTTATGTTTCTTCAACTTCCTCTCACCGAAATTTGCATGTTTCAACTGGTGTTGTTATTGATTTTATATCGAGCTCAATTGGGGTTGGCTTGAAATCTGTTTGTGGCTCATAATATTTGACATCAAGTTGAGCCAAATTGAAATTAAATCGAGCCCGATTCGACTTGAAATTAAACAAACCAACTCATTTTGAGCTATTTGGATTCTTTTCAGTTAGGAATAGACTCTATTTGGCTCAAAATTGAAACCAATTGCCTCAAATTGAATTGTTTGGATCCATTCCAACCTTAAATTGACTTGAAATTAGCTTGTGATTCGTTATATATAACTTTGTCTAGCATTATATATATAAGTTTTATAAACAAAAAAACNGCGTCTATGTTTGAAATTTTCGGTCGGTAAATAGGTCCTCGCCGCTCAACCTAGGGATACTCACACTGATATTTTCAGGCTTCACCATTGAGAATTCGCTATTGGTCGATCGGCGCTCTCCATTACTTTCTTTCCTCCTTAGGTGAACAAATATTCTCCATCAAATTAAAATATTATGTTAAGCCTAATCAAACTAATACAATCTCTTTAATATAATAAATTGTAACCCCTTATTCGATTTTGGCATATTGTTTGGCCATCCGTGGGATGCATTTAAAATGAAGAGTCTCACATGATTTGAAATGAAATACCAGTTGTTAGTGATATTTTATATAAATTAGTTAGATTTGATAGTGAAATTAATCAAACAACTCGAATTTAAAAGGACATATGTTTGGTCCGATCACCATAAATATATTTCAATGCACTGCAAATAATTATATCGTTGCAAAAAATATTATTAAATTTAATGTCCAAATAGCTCATATACTTCAGAAGTCAATGCTTTAATACTAAATTTAATGATTATATAAATAGAAAAAATAAGAGGAGAAATATATGCTACCCGTAGAAAAGTAAATATTATTCATTTATTATTTAACTATAGTTTTATTTAAAATCCCATATTTCATTGATTTACCTGCATACCACATAGACGGGAGCGTTGGGCTAGCCGAGTTTGGCGTGGCTCGGGCTTATTCAGGCTTTGATTAGTCAAAGCGGGCACGAGACGAGCTTGAGCTCGAATCCTATTTATAATTTGATAGCTGCATCATGGGTTGTAAAAGAAAAAATATATATTTTTTACAAAAAAAAAAATAAAAATAAAAATAAAATCTTTAATATTTTCTCCTGAAACACGTTGTTGATACAAAATATTAAAAAAATATGTAAAAAAAACTTTGAAATATGATATAATGTGCAACAAAAGTTTTAAATTGATATCATATGTAAGAATTTTTCTTATATGTTTAAATGAATTTAATAATAATTATATAAATGCAAAATATGTAAGATTTTTAACTTAAAATATCTCGATATTCAAACACAAAGGAGTTGAGTAAAATATTACAAAAAAGAAAAAAAAAACCATACATACTAATCAATTTCTAACTATTTATATATATAACACCATGACTTCAATTTTTACATATTTGTTATCATATATATGCACGAAATTTGTATTTTATTTTAAAATAAATTTAAAAGCTATAATTTTTATATGATATAAATGATTTGGTTGATGTTAATATAAAGATAAAAAATTATGATTAGATAAAGAAGAGATGATCAGAAAAGTAATCGCCTAAAAAAATTGCAATCATAAAATATATTTATGAGACAGTGCTAATGAGCGGACCGCGCTTTGCACGAGTCAGACTGATTCAAACTTTGACTAGGTCAAACGGGCTTGGGTCAGGTCGAGCCCACAAATTTTTTATTTTTTATATAGTCAAGCCCAACTATTCTAAGCGGGCTTATGGCGTGCCCATCGAGCCATCCGCCCAATGCCTGGGTCTAGTTTGTTAAATTTCATATCATAAATTCTAAACTTCAATATTACACATGTACTACCAAATTATTCTTTATTGTTTCATTTACCACATTGGTGTCATTTCGACTGACCATCAACATTCTAGTGATCTTGAAAAGGAAAGACAGAATAATGGCGCGCAATGAACTATGAGAAAGTCTCATCTTTCCTTTTTTTCTTCTGCTTTGCCATAAATTTTGTGTTTCTCACCATTCTTTCTCCTCCGATGACATTTCAGCGAGCTTGGAAGGCAACAAAGGAATGATCACATACAATGACCTCTGAAACTTCCCTCTTTTCGATTTTTCCTCTGCTTTGCCTTAAATCCTGTTTTTCCTCACATTTCTATCCTTGCACTCTATTTCTACTTTAAATCATTGAGGAAGACAACCCTTGTGTTCCTTCACCTCTCTCCCCCACATTTGCATATTTTAGTTGGTGCTATTAATGATTTGATTTTGAGTACAATTGAGTCTGCTCGAAATCAGCTCGTGGCTCTTAATATTTGGCATTGAGCTGAGCCAGGTCAAAAGTAAATCGAGCTAGATTTGTCTCGAAATCAAAACAAACAAACTCAAATTGAGCTATTTGAATTCTTTTTAGCTCGTATTCAACTCTATTTACCTCAAAATTGAAACTAATTGGCTCAAATTGAATTGTTTGGATCCGTTCAAACTCTAAATTGATTTGAAATTAGCTCTTGACTCCTTACATTTAATTTTGCATAGCATTATATTTATAAGTTTTATGAACAAAAAATAATGCAAACCGATATTGCCGATTGATATAAGACTCAAAATCGGTTCATGCAATAATTTAATCAAAAATTTCTGCTCATAGCTCGACTGTCTTATTTTGATGCGATCTCAATCTAAAACAAAATTCGAATCGATTTTCGAGAGATAACTGATCTTCCAGCTAAATTCACAACCCTTTCAACTCCACAAAAAAACAAGAAATATGTGAGTATAGGTAATTATGCGCAGCCATCCCCTTGCAGCTTTCTGAGCTCGCCAAAAAATTGCGAGAAGGATCACAACATTCGACAGAAGAAAATGAGGGTGATAGATGCAATAATTAGGAAGAAATCATTGAGGAAGATAACCCTTATGTTTCTTCAACTTCCTCTCACCGGAATTTGCAGGTTTCAACTGGTGTTGTTATTGATTTGATATCGAGCTCAATTGGGGTTTGCTTGAAATCAGTTTGTGGCTCATAATATTTGACATAAAGCTGAGCCAAATTGAAATTAAATCGAGCCCGATTCGACTTGAGATTAAACAAACCAACTCATTTTGAGCTATTTGAATTCTTTTTCAGCTCGGAATAAACTCTATTTGGCTCAAAATTGAAACTAATTGCCTCAAATTGAATTGTTTGGATCCATTCCAACTCTAAATTGACTTGAAATTAACTTGCGAATCGTTATATTTAACTTTGTCTAGCATTATATATATAAGTTTTATAAAAAAAAAATAATACAAACCAATCTTGAGTTAGCTCAAGTCGATTTATTTATGACTCAAAATCTATTCGAACAAAAATTTAATAAAAAGTTTTGACTCATAACTCAACTAATTTTTTTCCATCCTGTTGCTGCTCTGAGAGCTTGCGAAAAAATAGCATGAAAGATAGCAGAACATAAGAAAATGAGGGTAATAGATGCACCAANAAAACAATACAAACCAATCTTGAGTTAGCTCAAGTCGATTTATTTATGACTCAAAATCTATTCGAACAAAAAATTAATAAAAAAATTTGACTCATAACTCGACCAATTTTTTTCCATCCTGTTGCTGCTCTGCGAGCTTGCCGAAAAATAGCCCGAAAGATAGCAGAACATAAGAAAATGAGGGTAATAGATGCACCACTTAGAAAGAAATCGAAGCAATGTTGGTCACATTAAAATTTAAGGTGTTTTACATGGAATTTAATAAGAACTAGGTGGTATTTATGTAAATTCCTCTTTAAAATTAAGACAAATAAAAAATTTTCGACAGCATTTCGAATTCCGGTTGTTCGCAGCTTTTAACAACTGCAAGTAAGCACAAACAAGAAGCATTATCTTAACGTTCCCACGATTTCGTTCCGCGCACGGTGCACCGACTCCGACCTCATTTTTTTTAAAATATAATTTTACTGTTCTACCCTCAAACATTTACCGAAATCCCCAAAATAATAACTTCTGACCTTATTCCCGCTCCCCCCCCCCTCACCCTTTCCATTTTCAATTTACTCTACCTAAGCGCGCGGTCACTCCATTTTAAACTCCACCATTGTCCCCACCGCCCGCCACGTCATCGTCCCCCACCCGCTTCCAAAGGTGTCTCACCCTCTCGCATTCATGATCTCCAAGATTCCCCCAGCTGCTATCCTCCGACGGCTTAACTGAAGACTCCTCCGATCTTTCTTCGCCGACGCCCGGCGGCTCCTCCACTTACCTACATTGCTTGCTTATAAAAGGGGCAAACTCCGCCTCTTTCCTTTTTGCCCTCCTTTAAAACTCGAGCATGTGACGTCTGACCAGTTGGTTGCTCCTGCTACTCTTCATCTTTACTTCTCGTTTTGTCTCTCTCCACTCGTCGCTTTCTCTCATCAATGGCGGGGCCTTCGTTCTGCTCTTCTTCGTCGAGGACGAGGAGCAGCTCGCCTTTCAGCCAGCGAAGGCCCCTCACGAGCTCTCATTCATCTTCGTCTTCGTCGGCTTCGTCTTTTATGAACGGGCGGCTTTTCCCACGCTCATCTCCTTCTTCCGTCTCGTCTCACTTTTATGGTTCCGGTGGGGTAACGAGATCCGTCACGCNAATTTTTTTTTTCAAATTTATTGTGTTTTTGGAATAGAATCATTCCATTATCTTTTGTACCATCAAAACTATCTATCATATTAAGTTTCAAGTTATTCTCAATGTTTTAAAATGCGAAGTCTTGAAGTAAAGCATTTGATATCCATGTAAATTGAAACTTCAACTTTTAAGCGCAAATCATACTCTTTTTTTTAAAATTCATTTATTGGAAACATTAAATAATATTATGATAATAGAAGTTAGAGAAATAATAAAAATAAGAAATTTTCATACTTAACATAATGCATTTTTTAAAATTTTCAATTAATTTCATTAATTTAACACATCAAAACATGATCACATATCATTTGTTATGTAATTTTTTTTTAATTAATCTTATTATTAAAACAAGTATGATGGAGCAAGCTTAAAAAAAGCTTAAATTAAAAAAAAAATTACATGATGTTGAGTTAAAATTAGAACCGTCAAATTATGAGTGGTTCACTATTCAAATTAGGAATACTTAAAANTAAAATAAAAATTACATGATGTTGAGTTAAAATTAGAACCGTCAAATTATGAGTGGTTCACTATTCAAATTAAGAAGTAGTTGTTGCGGTTGGATGATTGGGGAAGAGAAAAAGATAAATATCTTAAAAAACCAACAAATATGTGGTAATGTATAAGTTTAATGTGAAAAGAGAGTGTAGATGTCATGTTATGAATATAATATATTATGAAAGAGATGATATTGCATCAATAGCATGATGATTTTTTTTTTTTTTTTGTCTTAAAACTTTTGAATGTGAATCTAGGGATAGATAGGAAGTAATAATTTTATTTTGTTTTTGGGTGGTTATTATATTTTTCCTTCTTATGGGGGGTTCTTTGAGGTTTAAGTGTTATTTAAGTGGAGTGGAGTCAGAAGTCTTAGGCATGGTGGATGGCCAAGGAAAATTTTCACTAGTTGTGAATTTATTGATAGTTTTTCATCTGTAATTATACTATAATATTATATAACATCTTACATTATGTCATATGACAAGCCACTTAGAGTAAAATAGATTTATCAAATTGGTCGGATGAAAAAAACAACATTCAAATTTGACAAATAACCTCATTTTTTTGGTTGAAAATGACATGCTTACCCTTCTCCGCATTGTGCTCTAAAGCCTACTGTGAATTTGGTCAAATTCTTTAATCTTAGTCTTCAAATAAGATTTTTTTTAATGATTTTTTGTATTACATATGTCATATCAATTGACTTAAATTGATCGTAAGGTGTTATAAGACAGATTAACATGCCATAATATATTATATTATTTCATATTTTATTTTGTTATGATGCCCTATATTATTATATTATGCTATCATATTATATTTATTATTATAGTGTTTCATATGACAGCCACCTAGTGTGAAATAGAACCATCAGTTTAGCCAAACAAACAAACAATAATCATTTTTGATGTGAAATCACTTTTTTTATTGGAAATTGATATACGATTGCTCTCGACAATCGGCCATGAATTCGACTCATCATTTTAGCTTTTAAATCATCATTTTTTATGATTTTTTATATTAAGGAAACTATTGCGATAGTCTACAACATATTAAGACAGGTTGTAACTGCCATAACATGAAAGTAACATAAAAGTGTATCACAACCTACTGTTTCTTACTATATCACACTATGTTATAGTGCCGTATGCTATACTAAAATGTTATATAACATTTTATGTTATACCATTCCACTTAGAGAAATGCGATCCATCAATTTGGATCCATTATGTTTTCATTGATTAGAAGTCTAGAGGTTAGGTGATTAATTATTGTGTATTTAGATTAATTTGATTCATGGTTAGAAATTATGAGTCTTTTATATAAATTGATTTGTGGAATGGAAACGACTTAATTTTTTTTTAGATTAAAGTCAGTGAACCTAGTGAGGATGTAAAATTATAAGAAACAAGAGAGAGATATGTTAGAGTTTACAAACATTATATATAGTTGATTCACGCTCTAATTTAAAGGTTGACTTCAAAATTATTAATACCAGAGTTAACCCAAACTATAATAGAATTGCAAATATTATTGCTAAAATTCCAAAATGTTAAAATGAAGTCTCTTCAAAGCTGGAAATTAATGACACCAAATACAAATAACATCCTAAGACGCATGTGGTGGAGTACAAATGGAAGCAGGATGGTGTAGGTTGGGGGTTGCGGGTCAGCCGTGAGTTGGGGAAAAGGTGTTAGGACAGGAGTTGGAACATGGGCAGAGGGTGGCGATTGGAACAGGAAGGTTGAAGAGGGTCTGACGGCAAAATGTTTGGGTCATGGGATGGATTGCAAACAACAAGTATGGTCGTGGGATGGATTTAAGACAGTAGGTAGGGTCATGGGATGGGTTTTAGGCAACATGTTGGGCATGGGATCGGATTGATTTTAGGCAACATNTTCCAAAATGTTAAAATGAAGTCTCTTCAAAGCTGGAAATTAATGACACCAAATACAAATAACATCCTAAGACGCATGTGGTGGAGTACAAATGGAAGCAGGATGGTGTAGGTTGGGGGTTGCGGGTCAGCCGTGAGTTGGGGAAAAGGTGTTAGGACAGGAGTTGGAACATGGGCAGAGGGTGGCGATTGGAACAGGAAGGTTGAAGAGGGTCTGACGGCAAAATGTTTGGGTCATGGGATGGATTGCAAACTACAAGTATGGTCGTGGGATGGATTTATGACAGTAGGTAGGGTCATGGGATGGGTTTTAGGCAACATGTTGGGCATGGGATCGGATTTATTTTAGGCAACATGTTGGGCGTGGGATGAATTCAAGGCAGTAGGTTGGGCGTGGGATGAATTCAAGGCAGTAGGTTGGGCGTGGGATGAATTCATGGCAATAGGTTGGGCGTGGGATGGAAATTGCTACACATTAGTAAGGTGAAAGGGGGTTGTGCTTGTGGGTGGACAACAAACAAATAAGGGGAATAGTTAGAGGATAACTTTCCCTGCGGGAGCGAGTTACAATCGGAGTATCCCTTTAACCCCTGAAGAAGTTCACCACTTCGGAAGAGTTACAACCTGAGCACCTTCTCGCCTTCAGATACAACCTTGGAAAACAACTGATGACGACGGGCTGGACAAATTTCTCAAACATAAAAACTGAACGCTAAAACCAAATAACAACATATTTATAATAAACCAAGATACTTAGGAGAGTGGGAGGAGAAGACGACAACCCTCCAACCCTAATTAGGGTTGGCCATCTTAGTCTCTCTACTGAAGCNTACAACCTTGGAAAACAACTGATGACGACGGGCTGGACAAATTTCTCAAACATAAAAACTGAACGCTAAAACTAAATAACAACATATTTATAAACTAAGATAATTAGGAGAGTGGGAGGAGAAGACGACAACCCTCCAACCCTAATTAGGGTTGGCCATCTTAGCCTCTCTACTGAAGTATAAATAATTCCTGAAGTGCTATAGAAAAGCATATGGGTGGCATTCTTAAATTATGTTTTTTTGACTTTTGCAATCCACTCCAATCATGATAAATTTATTAAATATTTGATTCCAATTAGGAGTCTTCATTAGTGCTTTTTTTGGCCGCCTTGCGTAGAAATCTTTCATTAAAAAGCATTTTATATCAAAGAATATATAATATGTTTCACATAAAAAGCTTAGGATAATAAACATTGGCTTACTTATCATTCCATTTAAACATTTAATCAATCACACTTAAGTTGTCATGAACATATCCAAATTAGTTTTAATGGTTAGAGTATATTATTATAGTAAAAATGATTTCTATAATTCTGGTAAGAGTACACAAGGCTAGTTTTTGTTTTGAGTATATCAGGCACATGCTGGGGCACATCTTAGGTGTCTTTGTGCCTGACACATATTTTTGGCTGCGAGAAGCTTTTGATTTTTATGCGTTTCGTCGGTACCACATCTTTTGTTGAAATATACATTCATGCAGTGTCATAATTTTTTTGGTAATGCCCTTGTATTTTCATGTCTGGCTAGTTCATTAACTATTCGTCTCTTACCACTTGCAAATATGCAACAGTCATTGGTGGCAAACTATGAATAAAACAACTTTAAAATATAGAACTAACGGGCTTTCCTTAAACTCTGTTAGGTTATTGTCATACTAGTTTTCCTGTTTTACAGCTTGTTCCTTGATTTCCATTACTTGACATGATCATTTTATGTTATATTCTTGAACATTATATTGACCTTATGCTAGATTTTTATAAATGCATGCACTCTTGACAATTATATTTATCTTGCCACATTTCTGTGTTTAGACAGAGTTTTTGGCCCTTCCACAACATCTCAAGTGATTTATGATGTTGCTGCTCGGCCTGTTGTAAAAGCAGCAATGGAAGGCATTAATGGTGAGTTCTACTCTTCATTTTAGTCTGAGTTGATTCTTTTATGAATCACCATAAATTTCAGGTTCTTTGAACTTCGAATCACAGTTTTAGTAAACCAAGTTGCACTGGTATTAAAAGAGAAGTCTTCAGTATGAGGGATGTCTCAATTTCTGCAATTGTTGTAATCATAGAGCGTTTTTTTAGTCCTTTGTCTTATATATGCTGTCTTCATGGCTGTCTATGAAATCTTTTTGGTCATGTTCTCTTTTCAAAGTTTATGGCCATTATTTCTTTGACTTAACAACTCTTATACTTGTTGTTCTTCTGAATTGTAGGAACTGTTTTTGCTTACGGTGTTACCAGTAGTGGAAAGACCCACACGATGCATGTAAGCCAACCTTTTTTTAGAATATTTTATGATTGCAATATTTTTTATGGAAGAAATGAAATTAAAAAAACTTCAAAATTTTTTATAACTATACTTAAAAGCCTAGCTTCCATATGTTTATATATGTACCCAGTACAACAAATAAACTATCTCGTATGAAATTTTTGAGCTATTTCAAACATATGGTGTTTTTTATTGTTAGATTTTCTTTTTCCGTACTATATTTTTGATGCGTGTTAGAAAATTCACAACGATAGAGTAATGAATTATTGTCTTAGCAATACACGAGAATCCAACATACACCCAGATAATAAAAATGACATGGAGAGACACTAGAAGTTCTATCGTGGGAAACTCGGAAGGGGATAAAATCCTGGGGCTCATCCTAGTCAGAAATAATCCATTTTTGCTTGATGACTACATGTACAAGGCCTTGTTCCACAAGCCGGAAATGTTTACGCAGTTATAGTTTTCGTATGTAGAATTTGTTGCGCAATAGTCAGGAGCTATTGTTGGAACTTCATTGCATCGCCTTCGAAGTGCATCTTTGTGTTGTGTTTAGTACGAAGTGTTGCTTCGTTGTTCTCTGATGTTGGCCACTACTTTGAACAACATTTCCTTACTTGGCAATGTTGATCGGTACTTTACATAACGCTCTTACTCCACAATGTTGGTCGTTACTCCGCACATCATTTTTTCTATTTCGAAATGTTGGGGATTGTTCAACAAGTTGCTTTGTTGCAACGATCATAGGGCGGTCGACGGTGGTTAGCGGTGGCCGGTAAGCAGTGGTCTACAGTGGTCGACGACTACAGGAGCGGGAAGCATTTTTTCTGATCTTCGACGCTTAATATTTAACTTCACTCATCTCCCATTCTTTCTCCGAGCTCAGGTCTTGGTCCTCTTTCGTGGAGATTGTAGGGCTCTATTTATAGAGTCTAGGAGAGATCTCCACAAATATTAAAAAAATATGTATCACTCCATCGAATGACATTTGCTTTTCTTAACGGTGTCAGAATTGAGTGATATTGGGCTTGTTGGATTCGTCTCTTCGTGATGCTAGATTTGACTATAAGGTTGTCAAATTTGGAATTCGTTTGACCTTCTAATTGGGTATTAAATGTTACTAAAAGTAGTTTAACAGCTCAATCTGTGCTTGAGTTGACTGAAATCAGATCAACTTTGGTGTCATTGTGTTCGTCTCATCGAGCCGGTCAGTTTGATTATAAGTTTGTTGAAATCAGAGTTTTATATGATTTTTATTTAAAACTTGAACATTCCTTGCAAAAAAAATGTCCGAGATTCATGACACGTCTCAAGAATCGTGTTAGCAGATGAAAATTTGTTGATGACATATCAATTTTGATTCAATATAGGAATAAATAGTTGTTAGGTAGCTGTTCAAACGAGAAAGATTCTAATTTGGTTTGATCTGATGGGATAATGATTGATTGAACACATTGGCTTTTCTATCTTTATGCTAATCTGTAATTGCATTGCTTTATTTTATGTTGTCATTATTGTTATCGCGCACGTTGCATGCAATACTGACATTTCAGTAGGAGCATCGATGGAGGCTTATAAGAAGTGAACCAAGTGGACAAGTTTGAATTTAGTCATTAAATTATTACTCTTTGTTGAAGGTTTGATCTTGATGGTGTGGGTGAAATCTTCAACTGCACTGCCCTTAATATTGTTGAATTCAACATTGGAAGGAAAATTATTGATGTAATAGTTGTTTAAATTTGAAGGTTCTTTCTGATTATGATTGATAAAGATTGATTTTTAATATTCATGACCGTTTTAATAATACCGCTAACTAGATCTAATGGCGACCCATTGCCAGCTAGGCCTTTGAGGCGCAATATGTATGATGGTAGGATGGAATTGATGAACATTTAGAGAACAAGCACACTTTCGAGTAATTTATCTGAATTAACCCTTGAATGTGTTAGTGAATTCTTCCACCGCAGCATGTGGATGATGCATTGATTCATTCTTTATGCACTGTTCGTTCATAATCAGTGGACATCTATAAGGTAAACTAGCAAATATTCGGAAGTTTTGACTCTCAGAGAAAGCAGGATCAATCTGTGTGGTAAAGGTCAAGTTAACTCTAAACCCACTGGTGCACTAGTTGAAGCATATCATTAAAGTCCTATCTTGTTTTTATTGCGACCTGTCTTTTTGCCCCCCAATCTGGCTCTGGAGAGTGGGCAGGTTGCTAATGCTCAATTAATATGCTGTACATTTTATTGGTAAGCGTCGGAGTAAATTAGTGGTTCAGGGGAAACATCTGAGCTTCCTTTCTGCAGTTGTGCGCATGTTTGGGTTGAATTCTGCAGAATTTTTAGAAATAAATTTTTTGACTCGGTTTTTTGATCGGGGAAATCATTTGAGATGATCATGTCTGTGCTTATACACATCTATCCATGTTGATTTGCTTTGTTTCATATTTTCATTTTACAGGGTGATCAAAATTGTCCGGGTATCATACCATTGGCCATCAAGGACGTGTTCAGCATTATTCAAGATGTATGTTGGCTCTTTAATGCTTAGCTTTGTTATATTCTTTTTACCATTTAACATTTTGGGATGATAATGTAATCCATGCCTGTATGCATAGTGCAAATCCTATGCTTTGATTGCCAATAACTACATCCGAATCCTGTTTGAAACTGTTTTCTTGAACTTTCCTCGTGTAACTTTGACTGAAGTTTCATGTTTTTGCTTTTATTTCTGTTGTTTTGGTTGTTTATTTTTTGGTGCTTTCATGTTAATGCATCTGAACTCTGTTCAGATCTGTTTTCTCTGCCTTTTGTTACTTAACTTTGACGAACATTTCATGATTTTGCTTCTATTATCGCTTTTTTTTTGGATTCATTGATTCTTTTTTGTGCTTACAAACCTTGTATTGCAGACTCCAGGAAGAGAGTTTTTGCTCCGTGTCTCTTACCTTGAAATATATAATGAGGTAACTAATACTTCTTTTAACAAAATATACCATCATATTACTTATGCGTATCTGCTATTACCTCCTACGTAAAATTTTCAACTTAAACATCTACTTTGTTGCTTCACTTAATATCAATCTGTTGGACATTTATGCATTTTTGAATTTAAAATACCCCATATCAATGAAAAAAAAAAGCAAATTTATCTGTAGTAGTATTTGTGGCCTTTTGGATGAAAAGTGGGGCAGGCGAAGTTGAAATTTATGATCCATACTTTTGATATTTGATTATTAAAAATTTACACGCCAGGTTTGATAGGTGGCTTTCTCCAACATCTTGGCACACCAGGGGTAGATCTCATCTTTTGATGCAAGTTTCAAATATAAAAATCAAATACCTGTTATTTTTAATACTTTGAGGTTTATTTTGGATTTGTAGTTGATAAATTTGTTGAGACAGATTGTTGAATTGGCCCATCATTATTTTACAAGACCCTATCTTCCTATTTATGAACATTTAAAATTTTATTCAGTTAGCACAATTTTCAATTTCGTGTACTAGATTTTATTGTCACCTTAAGTGCAATGACAAAAGTAAATGAAATTGATTAAGTTTTATAAAGAGGAAATTAAGNATTTAAAATTTTATTCAGTTAGCACAATTTTCAATTTCGTGTACTAGATTTTATTGTCACCTTAAGTGCAATAAGTGACAAAAGTAAATGAAATTGATTAACTTTTATAAAGAGGAAATTAACAAAATGATCGATGAATGTAAGTATATAGGTTAATTTTTAATGTTGATGGAATTTTAATAGCTTTCTAATTTGAAATGATATTTACTTTAGGAATAGCAATAAAATTATCTCATCATGGTTAGGCATATCCTAATCATTTTTGTTCAAATTTA
>JXCR01143740.1:0-13844 GCA_002079205.1 Phalaenopsis hybrid cultivar | reverse complement strand
CAGAGGAATACATGTACAATATCAATATGAGAGAATCTTCTGATAGTTTACCGATGACAGAAGAAGAAGCACAGTCGGTACGACATCCAAAGCCATCACCAGTATGGTACCACTCTGATTCCAGTTCAGTTTGTCCTACTTGTCATTCCGCGATGCTTGAACAAAAACATCCTGCAATATTTGTAGAATGTCCACGTTGTAATTCATTCCACGACACTTGAACAAGAACATCCTGCAGGAATATTTGTAGAATGTCCACGTTGTAACGTTCCAACTCATTTGAACAAGAACATCCTGCAGGAATATTTGTAGAATGTCCACGTTGTAATGTTCTACACTCTAGGACAGTACTGTGATTATAATAATTTCACATCAGCCAACAATTGATGAGATATGATGATCTACCAATTGATGATACAGTTACAGCTCAGTATTATTCATGGGATCCTTCTTATGCACCAATTCAAGCTGAGGCGTATAATCCAGTGGAGATGATATCACCACTAATATGGCAACCAATTTAATTCAAGCTCAGGCGTATAATCCAGTGGAGAGGATATCACCACTAATATGGCAACCAATCATGCAACCAAATTAATGAAGAAGCGCATTATCCGGCATATTCAAACCAATGTGGAACTTGCGAAAATCCACAATGTTAAATGTAATGTTTTTGAACATTTTGAGATATTAATGGAGAATATGTTAATATTCTGGAAGGATTGGAACTATACACAGAGGTCTTCTCTCCCATGGAACAACAAGAAGTGCTCGATTGTGCGTCCGATCTCCAAATCAGAGGCAGATCAGGATTGCTATTTGGAAAAACATACTCAGAGCCTAAAAAATGGATGAGAGGCAAGGGCCGCATCACAATACAATGCGTCTGTTTNTAAATGTAATGTTTTTGAACATTTTGAGATGGTTAATGGAGAATATGTTAATATTCTGGAAGGATTGGAATTGTACACAAAGGTCTTCTCTCCCACGGAACAACGAGAAGACTTGATTGTGTATCCGATCTCCAAATCAGAGGCATATTAGGATTACTATTTGGAAAAACATACTCAGAGCCAAAAAAATGGATGAGAGGAAAAACATACTCAGATTAGGATTACTATTTGGATGGTCTGTACAATGCGGCTGCNCCACAATGTTAAATGTAATGTTTTTGAACATTTTGAGATGGTTAATGGAGAATATGTTAATATTCTGGAAAGGTTGGAACTATACACAGAGGTCTTCTTTCCANGGAGAATATGTTAATATTCTGGAAGGGTTGGAACTATACACAGAGGTCTTCTCTCTCACGGAACAACGAGAAATACTTGATTGTGTGGNTCCGGCATATCCAAACAATGTAGAACTTGCGAAGATCCACAATGTTAAATGTAATGTTTTTGAACATTTTGACCATTTTGACCAATTTGACCATTTAGACCCCTAATTTGGACCCATTTTGACCAATTTGACCATTTTGACCAAAACCCCCAGATTGCCTTTAAGGGTCCAATTTCCCTAAATTTACTTCAAATGTCCATCAAGTTGGTCCTAATTTCCCACAATTTATATCCTAAACTCCAATTAACCTTCCATGTGACCAATTTAAACCAAATACAAGCTCAATTGACCCATAAGTTGAGCCCAATTTTGATCTAAGTCAAACCCCCAATTTTGGTCCTTTGGTATAATCCCACCAAATTGAACCCCATGGTCTACTCAATTGGCATCAATTTGAATCTTAAACTTTTTATAACATTCATACACATCAATATTGAATTTCAATTTTCCATGGTGAGGCCTCAATTTCATTTAATTTCAACCCAAATCCAAAAATCCTCAAATTTATCCCAAGATGGCTATGTCTCCAAGTTCCACCAAATTGATTGCCCTAACCCCAAAATTGGCACCCAATTTATGTTGAAAACTCTTCATGATGTTAATTTAGACTATTTTCAACAATTAATTTGGACTTAGCCCAAGCCTAGCCCAACATACCCAAATTGACCAAAATTCCAAAATCCTTCAAATTAAGCCCCCAACTGAACTCAAAATCATTTCAATCCTTCACAAAAAATCTTCATTACAATCATATACACAATATTAATCAATCAATTAGGCTTAAAATCATGGCTAGCCTAACCCAAACCTAACTTTTAGCCATTTAGACCCAAATTTAACTCATACACCAAAATTGGCCTAACCACCTTAAAGTCACCAAACTTATGACTCCACAGCCACTAAGCTCCTCCTAAGGATCAGGCGAAACCCCTTTGGACCAGCCATGGCATGGTATGGACCAATGGTTCCCCAAATTAAGGGATTTATGCCCATTTATGGGCCTTAAACAAAAATCTTCCCCATCATCACTTGTCATTGAGGGTTAATTACAATTAACCCTCCCACTGGCTCACCTGGCCTCCTGGCCACCTCCCTTAGCCCTACCAACCGGCCTAGTGGTTGGAAAATACTAAAATCAAGAGCCCCAAGCTCAATTTCAAACCCAATCTTACCCATCTGAGCTGGTCAATTCCAATTGGCCCTAGTAGCAATATTTTCTACCCCCCAATTGGCCCTAGTAGCCAGCCTAAGCTATTTTTATTTAAACCTCACCTCCATGGACAAGTGAGGAGAGTTGAAAGATTTTTAAGGAAACTCTTTCAAATTGCTTCCAGAGACTCCCTAGGACTCCCTCAATTCAAGCCCACCATTTCCCCCCTTTGGTTCCTTCTGTGAGAGTTCAATTTTGAGCTCAAAGTTTCAGTCAAAACTAGGAAACATTCCCCACAGCTCTACACTAAACTAAACTTTAATTAATTGGGCACACACCATCCCCACAGTGGGAGAACATGATCCCCCATAGAAGCCCCCTCTCAAACAGCCTCTAGTATAGACTTTAATCAACATCTGAAATCGAGCTCGGTTGAAATCATACATAGATCATTCAACAAGGCTTAGGACTTCATCTGGAGGTTTTTTGCGACCAATCCAAGCTACCAAAGCCATCTAATTGAGGCCTTCCCTCTCAGATAAAGGTATTTAACTCTAACCCTAAACTGAGCTTGTTTCCATTCTCCATATGTATTTACTATATTTCATACCGTATAATCCATATAGATAGGTTTGTCTAAAGTAGATAAAGGTTTAGAAGCAAACCCCATGCAATTTTATTGAGTCTAGGCTAAGATCTTATGGTTTTAGTATGAACGACTCATAGGTTAGGTCACTTGGGGATGATAACAGAGAGCCGTTCGATCTCGTGTGTATCTAATGGACGGAGGAGATCAAGCCAGACAGATCCATGGTGCATAAAGCGCGGTCCGCATGGAGGCTACGTGGCTGACGTCATCAAATGGCGGAGCGACGCTTGGAGCCTTTGGAGCTGCCTAGGATCCAGTCAGCGTCGCGTGGATAAGTAGAAAAGTAGGGATTTTTAAGTTTTTTTAAATGCTTAAACTACAAAAATTCATATTTTTCTCTAGAAAAATCATATAAATAAAAGAAAAATACCCTCTTGCTTAGTGAACAGAGGAAAATAATGTGGACTAAACATAAAAATTATTTTTTCACTCCTTAATTTTTAATTAATTAAATACCCTCTGTGGTATTTTAATTCTCCATGACTTAAAATATTTTATCATGGCTTGAAATTTTGAGAGTTTATTCCTCATGACAGAGGCCATGTCTTCTGATTTTTCCAAGTGAGAGGGAATCTCTATGCTTCTAATGCTAATTTTCAAGATAAAGTGACCATTTTAGCATATTATAATTATATAAATCAAAATGTCACTTAAAAAATTATGAGAACAATTTTAGTAAAATTTCTTTGGTTAGAGACATCTAGGAAAAATATTTTGATGCTTTGAATCATGTTGTGAATTTTTATACTTTGTTAAATGTAAATACCTTGTGTTAATTTTTGTAAATTAAATACATATTAAAAATTAATAAAATCAACTGCACATTATTCATAAAAATCATATCTACCCACTGTAAAAATACCAAAATTATTTGACTTAGTCTAGGCACTAAAATTTATTTCTTAAGGAAACCTTGCTTTTTGTATAAAAATAATTATATTAAATTAAATATTCTTAGAAAAATTATGAAAAATATTTTTCTGAGTTCCTTGTGATTCGAGGCATTTTATAAAAATAAAACCCAATTTTTTGAAAATACTTCATTTTTCAAATATATTTTGAATTATAAAAATATTAAAATAATCAAAATTTTCAAAAATAAAAAAAATAGTTCAAAATGAGTGAGAATATCCCCTGATCAATGAGAATTCATTAAGACATTTTTCCTAATTTTTTCTAAGTTAAAAATAAATTTTAAAGGCTTAAAAGTGATTTTTTCATATTTTCTCACTAAATTAATTATATTAAATAAATTAAGTATCACAAAAATACGAAATTTAATTCTTTGAGTTTTCTAAACTCAGAGAAGTCTAATAAAAATATAAAAAATAAATTTTGTAATTAAAATACTATTTTTATTTAAATAAATCATTAAAATTGATCTAAAATTAAATAATAAAAATAGAAATTTGATTAAAAAAACATGAAATTTTTTCGAAGTGTTTCTATGACCTTAGGAAACCTCTAATAATTTTTTTCATAAATATAAATTTTTTTTTTGGATAATTAAATAAATTTTATTTTGGGTTGTGTTTAAAGAGTTATGAGGTGAAGTTCCCCAAAGGCAAGGTAGTCATTTTGGACTTTGGCGCAATCAAAATTTAGGGTTAACCAGGGATAAATGGGCACTTTTGATCCTAATAAATATTTTTGGATGATTGAAATTTAATGGTATTATAAGGTAGAAACTCACCCACCATCTTTGCAGAACATCAACAGATAATAATCTCCTCTAATCTTCATGACTTAGAAGTCAACAAATATCAAAAGTTTCTTGAGTGAGAGCTTAAGCTAAAAGGATAATAATTTACTTTCCTTAAGCCCAAAATTGGTGATAATGTGATCTTTAAGTTAAAATACACATCACTTAAATTAAAATCTTAAGCTTCACCGAATTCCCCATTTTGATTGCTAAGGGCTTGGTAGTGACCTAGACTTGATATCTAAGCTCAATCGATTTGATTTATAAGATAATTGGATTGATAATCAATATCTTTAAACACTCCAAGTCCAACTTTACTTGTGGGCACCACAATCTTAAATAACTCAAACTTGCCTTAGGGGCACTCACTCATATAACTCTTAAATGAAATATCAATTAATTAATCGAGTACATTATCCTTGGGATAATTAAATTGTTAAGTTTCACTGAGCAACGGTGTAGTCACACTTCAACCTCGAATGATTGATGGAACAATATGATAAGTTCAAAATGAACTCAAAATAATTCAAGAGAGCCTCAAAGTAGTTCAGGGTTATATCTCGGCACTTTGGAATCTTTTGGATGTTTTGAAGGACAAATTGAACTTATCGTGTTTTGTTCTAAAATCATCTACTAGGATCTTTTGAGATTCAACTAAATCATAACGTGGAATTTGGTAGTTAAACCTTCATCTACTCATGAAATTGAAATTCCTTCCAACGTTATATACATGCCTTGCAAGTACTGACCTTTCAGGAGGTGAAAACGAGAAGACTCGCCAGGTACACTTTTACAGTTTATAGTCGTTTTCTCTTTAACTTTCCACACTGTACTTTCATACTCACAAAATTGCATGTTAAACAACAATGTCACCCTACATGAAAACCAAAATTGCTAGGATAACCGTAAAGCCAAAACTAAATTAAAATAAACAAAGATAATATTCACCGCCACAACATTCAAATATAGAATAACTCAAAATTTAATCACAAACACCACAAAAAGCACAACTACAACTAAACTAAGACGTCTCTATTGGATGATCGGGAATCCCTCAGAGGAGGTAACATACGGTTGCTAACGAGGCTTCCCATAGTCTAAATGAAAGTATAAAACTTATTAAGTTGAGTTTAGTAAATTGATTTGGACTAAGTAAATCCAATAGAAAATAGTGGTACCGAAATGAGGGAACCATAGAATCCTAATCGGTGCCACTCTAATCAACTTTAACCTGCCCCATAATATTTAAAGAACTAAAACCATAGGGTCATCTGATTTGACACCATAACTTGACATACTAGAAAACTCAAACTCGTCACGACAAGGAGCTTAGAGCTAGTACTGTGGGCAACACGACCACCTTCAACAACAAAACATGTTTTACCCAACTAAACTAATTTCCTTCCTTAGAATTAAGCAACCAAGCCATAGGATTTTAAGGTTGTGTGCTTATGCAACATAAATCCTCACCTCATCTTTAGGCCTTTGTACAGCTTTGTTGTACAATCTAAGCCCTAACTCATCTTAGGATTCTGAGGTTGTCGTCTTTCACGACTTAAACCCTCACATCTTTCAGGCTATTTGTGCGATCATTTCACATGAATGTAAGCCTTAAAAAGTAAAATTGGCAGGATACAACACCTAAATATTTCTCATCAAAACTGAAGCCAAACAATATGATAGATTGGGAAGTCACCGAGGTTCTCCTTCGGATCTGTGACATTCCCTAGTTCTTCCTCCTTTGGATTCTATAATAAATGTTCCAAATTTGAGCCATTTCCATTTCACATCTCGTTTGTTCGATCTCGTTGAAAAGTCCTATCCTTTTGATCTCTTTGAAGATAATATTTTCCTGATTTCTATCGAGAGTTTTCTTAAATGGCTTCGGTCATTTAATATGTAATTAACTATAGGGCCTTGCCCTCATAGGAAACTTGTCCAAACCCAGCTTAATATAAACCCTATTTAATTCTTCGTATTAGATAGAGGAATTTGTTGGTAAATAAAATAGTTTCACAGACCAAACAAACGTCATATATTTCTTAGTTTATTTGATCGAGCCTCATGCTCAAATCTTGTGTTTATCCTTCTGTTTAGATATAGGGTTTGAGGTATAGTGCTCTTTCATTTAAAATATGAAAAATATGGGGTCAGTTTGATTTCATATTTTTTTTAAAACTTATATATATATATGTAAATTAAAATGTTCTTCTGAAGAGGGTAACCGGATTTCGATTCCGGCAGTCGACAACTTCTAACGGGCAACTCCACAACCTAAAATAGTGCTAACAATAATAGATCCCAAGGAACACTTTTTAGTAATAACAAAACAAATTTGAAAGACCAGAATAAATATCAAGTAAAAGCCATTCAATTTAGAAGTGGAATAGAGTTGGAAGGCACAAAAAGAAATTGAAGTAAAGAGAGAAGAAATTGAAGAATCAAAAGAGGATGCTCTGTAAGGTTCAGAAAGACCTATTTCTCCACTTAAAATTGATTTGGAAAGACCACCACCTCCATTTCCTTAGAGACTCCATCAACAAAAGTTGGATGAAGAATTTTCAAAGTTTATGGAAATTTTTAAGAAGCTTACAATTAATATTCCATTTGCTGAAGCCTTAGAGCAAATGCCAAGATATATAAAGTTTATGAAGGATATTCTCAATAGGAAAAGGAAGTTTGAAGATATGAGACTGTTGCACTTCGTGAGGAGTACAGTGCTATAATTTAGAAAAAGCTTCATGAAAAGCTTAAAGATCTTGATAGCTTTAATATTCATTGTGTAATAGGAGACAAATTTTATGGGAAAGCTTTATGTGATTTAGGTGCAAGCATTAACCTTATGCCATTATCAATGTTTAAAAGATTGAGATTAGGAGAAATAACTCCTACTACTGTAACTCTACAGTTAGCAGATCATTCGATAACGTACCCTAAAGGATATGTAGAAGATGTCCTAGTGAAAATGGATTAATTTATCTTTCTTATTGATTTCATTGTGTTGGATATGGAGGAAGATAACGAGATACCTATCATTTTGGGGAGACCTTTCCTAGCCACAGGAAAAGCAATGATAGATGTGCAGAAGGGGGAATTAACAACGTGCATCAATGATCAAACAATTACTTTCAATATTTTAACATCAATGAAATATCCTCCAAAAGGTAGAGATGATGACTGTTATAGAATGTATGTTATAAAATATTTGAGTGAATGTCATTTCAAAACTAATTATGAAGAGAAATTTGAAGTAAATATTTGGAACACTAGCAAGAAGAGGAATTAGATCAATGTGAAGACTTTTATAAGGAGGATTCAAACTATGTTCAAGAACGTTTTGAAATTTCGGACACCATAGAAAAAGATAAATCATTTAGTACATCAATAAAAAAACCTCCTGAACTTGAGTTGAAGTTACTTCCTAAATATTTGAAATATGCCTTTTTAGGTGATTCCTCGACTTTACCTGTTATAATTTCCTTAAAATTAATGATAGAAGAAGAATAAAGATTGATGAAAATTTTGAAAAATTTTAAGAAAGCCTTTGGATGGACAATAGCTGTTATTAAAAGAATCAATCCTTCAATTTATATGCATAGAATTTATATGGAAGAGAACTACAAATCTAGGGCTGATACAGAAAGAAGATTGAATCCTATTATAAAAAAAATTGTTAAGAAAGAAATTTAAAAGTGGTTAGATGCTGAAATTATCTACTCTATTTCAGATAGTGCATGGGTTAGTCCAATTCATCGTGTTCCTAAGAAAGGAGGAGTAACTGTGACTGTAAATGAACTTAATGAATTAATACATAGTAGAAAAGTCATAGGGTTGCAAATATGTATTGATTATAGAAAATTAAATCTCATCACAAGGAAAGATCATTTTCTACTACCCTTTCTTGATCAAATGCTGGATAAACTAGCTGGGCATAAATAATTTTATTTTCTGGATGGATATACTGGTTACAATTTTCAATATTCCAAATATAAATAACTCCTAAGGATCAAGGGAATATAACATTTACCAGTACTTATGGTACATTTGCTTGTAGAAGAATGCTCTTTGGTTTATGTAATGCCCCTACTACATTTCAAAGATGTATGGTGACAATTTTTTGTGATTTAATTGAAAAACGGATTAAAGTCTTTATGGATGATTTTTTGGTGTTTGGAACTTCATTTGACTCATGTCTATAACATTTATGTAAAGTTCTCAAATGCTATGAAGAAATAAATTTACTCCTTAATTGGGAAAATGCCAGTTTATGGTAGCAGGAGGAGTTATATTAGGACATCAAATATTAGAAAATAGTATGGAAGTAGATCCCACTAAAATTCAAGTGATTGCTAATTTACCTTATCCAACAAATGTAAGGGAAATTTAGAGTTTTTTAGATATGCTGGATTCTACAAGCGATATATTAAAAACTTTTCAAAAATTGCTAAGCCTTTTTGCCATTTACTAGAGAAAGATGCAACTTTTAAATTTGATGAAGAATGCCTAAAAGCTTTTGAGTTATTAAAGGAAACATTAGTCACTGCACTAATTATAGTTTCACAAGATTGGGGAAAACCTTTTGAATTGATGTGTGATGCTAGTGATTATGCTATTAGAGCTGTTCTAGGACAAAGATATGATAAAATTTTCAAAGTAATTTACTATGCTAGTAAAACTCTGAATGAAGCCCAAATTAATTATACAACAACTGAAAAAGAGTTGTTAGTAATAGTATATGCTTTTCATAAATTTAGATCATACTTAATTGGAACTAAATGTATAGTGCATACAGATCATTCTGCTATTAAGTACTTAATGAAAAATAAGGATGCTAAACCTAGACTTATAAGATGGGTTCTTCTTTTACAAGAATTTGACTTTGAATTATTAGATAAAAGGGGACTGAAAATCAAATTGTTGATCATTTGTCCAGGCTTGAGTTAGAAAAACCACTCTATTTTAAAAAAGAAATTAAAGAACATTTTTCTGATGAAAAATTGTTCAACATTAATGAGTGGCGTGTTCTGTGGTATGCCAACATTGTGATCTTTCTTGTTAGTGATATTATAACCTATGGAATGACATACTAATAGAAGAGAAAATTTATATATGAAGCTAAGACTTATTTTTGGGATCTGATTATTCAAAGACGTGTGCCTGTAGAAGAAACTTATGAAATTAATAAATAAGGAAAGGATTTAATTATTCAAAGATGTGTACCATTAGAAGAAACTTATGAAATTATAAATTATTTGAAGATGTGTAACATTAGAAGAAACTTATGAAATTATCCAAAAATGTCATAATTCATAATTTTGGGAGACATTTTGGTGTTGATAAAACAACATACAAAATTTTACAATCTGGATTTTATAGGGCTATTTTTTTTAGAGATATTAATGCTTATATCAAAACTAGTGGTAGAAGTCAACGTGTAGGAAATATTTCTAAAAGAAATGAGATGCCCCTAAATTATATGTTGGAAGTTGAAATATTTGATGTTTGGCGATTAGATTTCATAGGAACATTTATACCATCTTTCAAAAATTTATATATTTTGTTAGCAGTGGACTATGCATGTAAATGGAAAGAAGCTAATGCTTTACCTCGATGTGATGCTCTAAGTGTTGCAAAGTTTTTGAAAACAAACATATTTTGCAGGTTTGGGATGACAAGAGTTATCATAACTGATGGGGGAAGTCATTTCAAAAATGGCATAGTGGAGAAATTGTTAAAGAAATATCATATAAACCATAAGATTACTATTGCTTATCATCCTCAGACAAGTGATTTGATCGAATTATCCAATCATGAAATTAAAAGAATTATAGAAAAATCTATAAATTCAACAAAAATGGATTGGTTAGTCAAACTTGACTATGCTTTGTGGGCTTACAGGACTGCATATAGAACTCCTATAGGAATGTCCCCATATAGGCTAATATTTTGGAAAGCTTGTCACTTACCAGTTGAACTTGAGTATAAAGCATATTGGGTGATTAAGGAGTTCAATTATAATTTAAAGGATCCGGGTGAAAAAGGGTTATTACAATTAAATGAGCTTGAGGAAATAAGGAATGAGTTTTATGAAAGTGCTAAAATTTACAAAGAAAAGATGAAGATGTGGCATGATCAAAGGATTCTTACTAAAAATTTTCAGCCAGGGCAACAAGTTTTGCTATATAATGTAAGGTTAAGATAATTTTTAGGCAAACTTAAGTCCAAGTGGATGGACCCATTTGTTGTGATGAAAGTTTATCCCTAAAAAGTGTGAATATCAAAGATCCTAAAACTGAGAAAATATTTAAAGTGAATGGTTATAGACTTAAACCCTATTTTATAGGGGTTCAAATTAAATTTAACAATCAAATAATGTTGGGTCAACCTAAATAAGCACTTGTTATGTCAAGCTGAAGACTTAAAACCGAGCGCTTTATGGGAGGCAACCTATAGTTATCAGTGTGCTTTTATTTTGAATGTTTTTTGTGTGTAATTAAGAAAATTTGGGGTAGTATTTTTGAGACTATTTGTGTTAGTAATTATTTTAAGACTTTATTAAGTGACTTAGACATGTTTAAATGAGTATTTGGATGTTAAGTTGCCCAGTGATATATCAAGTACCGGTGCTTAAGCACAATATTCGACGCTTAAGCGCAGACGTTAAAAACCATGTGTGAAAATGTAATTTCTAGAAGTTTTAACCGCCAATTGGTTAACTTAAACATGTCATGGCAGTTATAGGACATGCCTAGAAGTTATTAGAAGGATTTAGGCCTATAAATAGAAGGATTTTGTGATAGAATTTCACTCCAGAATCATTTTTAGCCCTAAAGTCTAAGAGAAAGAGAAATTTGGAGAAATGACTTAATGGGAGATGGATTTGAAGAAAAAAGAAGAGGTGATGAGGAAGAAATTCATTAGTCAGAGTGCACAAGAGATGTATAACAATTTCTTAGCCGTTAGTATCGAAGGAATAGCGGAAAAGATCAACAAAATTGAGGCTAACGTGGCTTTAATTGAGAAAAAGGTAATTGAAGTTAATACACATCTAGAACATATTGGATGGAAATTAAAAATGCAATTTAGCCATACTAATTATATAGAAGAAGCGGATAAGATGATGTATCTTAAGCAGAAATGGATTGAAGAAGTAAGTTCCAAAATATAAAAAATTATGCACTAGCGCCTAAGTGCCACAACCCCTAGCTTAAGCGTGAGGCAACCCGAGAGGCAGGCGGCTAAGCGCCACATATCCGCGCTTAATTGTCGGTTCACAAAAACTGGTTCACGAGCAGTTAAAAGTGAAAATTAACCCCAAAAAATGTCATTTTTGCTCCTACCATCATCTTCTTCCTATCGAGTTAAAGGTTTTGAGTTTAGGGCAAACCTTATTTTGCATATTTCTTGGTGGATTCAAGCCAAATTTGCTAGATTTGGATTTCCTGAGGTAAGATCTTCACTTATATATAGTAATTTTAGATTTTCACCATGTATTTTGACCACATTATGGACGTACCAAAAAATTACTATTCATGATGAAAAATTTGAGAAAATCTATAGAAATAATATAGAAAGTGTAGTTTAAGCTTATAGGAGTTAAGTTTAGCAGATTAGACTTGATCTGTGAAATTTTGTGAAATTTGTAGAATGGCCCCAAGAATGAAGAGGAGTAAGGGAAGACCCACTGTGATTCGATCAAGTTTGTTAGTTTGAAAGCTCAAGACAGATATAATGACGCTCTACAGTCACAAAAATTGATTCCTGAGAGGTGCTTTAAAAATCTAGGTGGATCTGTGGAGGATTTGATCGTTCGCAGACAATGGGAATGATTCTATTGTTTTTTTTTCTATGCTTGTGATTTCTATAGTGCAGGAGTTCTATGAAAACCTCCCTGAGGCAGAACAGGATTGAGTCATGGTCAGATGCAAATTGGTACATTTTTCACTGGAGGTAATCCACATGTTCTACCATTTACCACCTAATACTCTGTGTTTTTAATCGAACTATAGTCCTACTGGATGGAACTGGATGAGATTATATTAGTTTTGACTGTTGGAAGGGGACTCTGGAAAGTTACAAATGAGAGGAGAGTTAAATTTTCCACTTCAAAGTTAAGTGCACAATCGAAGGCGTGACACTACTTTATTTCAGCTCGTCTGTTACTGAAAAATCATCTTAGTGAAGTTACAAGGGAGAGAGAAACATTGAATTATTGCATTAAACAGTGCAAGTCTATCAACTTTGAGACACTTATTTATCAGACTATCATCGGTTCTTCCACTGCCACTACTACTATAGGTCTGGGATTTGCTTCCTTGATCTTTTCTTTGTGTGATCAAGCTGATGTAAGATATGATAGCTGGGAAGAAGTGCTACTATCTCTAAAACTGATTACAAGTGTGAATGTGAAATCATGTTCTGAGCACTCTATTTTTGGTTGGAGAGGAGGATATTTGAAAAGTTATGGAATGTCGACATCTACTACATCCACCTCTGCTGCTTCTACATCGAGACCATTAACCTCGAGAGCATCTACTTCTAGAGGTGAGTCTACTAAAACTCAGGATCAATTATTATAGAGGATGATGGATAATATTAATTTTACCTCAAATAAGGTCCAAAATCTAGAGCATTTTGTAGATCATATTGATGGATATGCGATCCTGACTTAATGCTTATGCACAGTATATCAATAATTCTAATGGTATCTTTCACTTATATTTCCTTATTTTACAACAAAACCAAAAACTTGATCCTGAAGAAAAATAAGAATTTACCTTTTTAATTTATATATATTTATATTGGATACTACGCAAGTATACGTATCGTTATCAAGTAATATAGAAATTTTTGATNTTTTGGAGTATAACGAAGGTGTGAAGAATCTCTGATTGAGGCTACACCTCTCAGAGCAAAGGTCCTCACTCACTCTCCCAAGCTTTTACGAGCTCTCCATTTATAATGGCTTAATTTCATGGCCTATTAACCATATAGATATGTTC
>JXCR01143739.1:4871-23361 GCA_002079205.1 Phalaenopsis hybrid cultivar | reverse complement strand
TATTATATAACTTATATTATATAAATATATAATCTCTGTATTAGTATATTAATATATTATTATTATAATTTATTATATATTATAATTTATAAAATTTAATTTTTTAAAATAAAATATTTTTTTATATATAATTATTTTAAATTTTTCTATATTTCAAACAATAACGATTCAAACACAAACGAACACATCATTATTCGTGTTTGGTTCGTTTAACTAACCGAACGAAAATTATTTGTTCATGTTCGTCTCGTTTACTTGTCAAACAAATCGAACACAAGCTCATTAACGAACCGAACACGAACTATTTGCGAACAACGAGTTTTTTTTACAGCCCTATATATCACTAATCAATAATAAAAATAAATGCGACATACTTGGCCAACTGATATTTATGTACCTACGTATGTTAAAATTATAGTAAAGACTAATAAAAAGACATGATTTGATGAAAATCACTTATGTTCATAACCAGATAATAAGAATAGGTAGGGGTGTGCATTTGGTTGGTTTGGATGGATCAGCTTGTAAAATTTTCAAATCGATAGGAACCGAAATCTAAAAACCAAACAATTGATCTAAAGTAATTTTCATCAGAACCGAACCATTCAAATTGAACCAAAATTTGGTTTGATCAATCAACATAAATAAATAAATAAAAATTGATTTATTAATAATAATAAATGCATACAAATACAATGACATAATTACAACAAATCAAATTCAATTAATTAAAATAGTATGATTACAAAAAAAAAAATTGTAAAAACAAAACCAATGGAATAAAATTCCTAAAATAATAATTAATTGATAAAGATAAAATATGAGTTACAATCTATTGAAAAACACGTGAATCAATGAAATCCTTGGCAATGTGGAGTCGTTAACTTTTTCTCTGCTTGAAGAATGATTTTGAATCTACGAACAAAGCAAATGAGAATTATCAGTGAAAGCTCAATAGAATTGTTATGTATGTGAATTTCCCAAATTAAATGTTATTCTGAACCTTATTTTATATACAACACTTGAGCATCATCATATAACCCTTGAAATACAAGTATCATGTAAAAGAGTTTGTTTAACAACTGACACATAACCTTTCATTCAAAGAATCAACTATATGTGTCTTACTGCGCATTATATTGATGAACATTGTAAATTGAGCAAAAGAGTAATTAACTTTTCTCTAAGTTATAGTCATGGAGGGACAAGAAGTTGAAAAATGCTTAATTAATTGAGGGGTTGATGCAATTTTTACATTTTCAGTCAATAGTGCAAGTCTTATTTGCAATATATATATATATATAAGATGTGGGAGTATTTTGGATTGTAAGTTCTTATACATGAGATACAACACTCATATCATAAATCTAATTGTTCATGATGTGTTCTACGATTGAATGACCATGTAAATTTCCCAAATTAAAATTTTCTGCCTTTAGGGGAGTGTAGTGTAAAAAAAAGAGCATTCAAGCATAAATACCCTGGTGCCAACTTGCAAGGTGGTGAAGCCTCCCATTCTAAAAACATAACCTTCACTTTTCTTCCTCACATTCATGCTACTGAAGATTTAAGTCATTCCAGGCATACATGCTCATAACTCATAAAGTAAACTTGTTTTTCAGCACTAGAAGATTGAATGCTCTAAACCATTTAAGTTGAAACTCCATCCAAAAAATGCAAAGACCAAAGAAAAAGAAAAAAAAGAACAAAAGCTAAAAAACAAGCTTTTAAAATTCTACGATATAATCATATAAAAGCTTAGGGCCCATCAAACCATAATTTGAAACCTCGTTCAAAGATATCAATTAGCATAATCCTCGTAATCTTCATGATCTTATTTTTTTTTTATGATAAAAAACAAAAAATGATAAAGACTAAAGAATAACATACACTATGTTTATTATGACAAAAGGCAATATAAGTTATTTGTTGGCTGCCTAAAACTAAACTAATATTAACAAATCCTTGCCACTTCTCACTTCCCACTCCCACCAAACTATAAAATAGCATAAACACTCAAAATGCTATCTCTATATACAATGAAAAACAGTAAAACACATGGCCAGAAAGCAACAGAGCCTTATAACCAAATCAAATAGAACCAATAAATTTCTTAACCCTACTGCTCAGTTGGGATTGAGAAACGCATACCTTCGTTGTATAAGAAGATAGAGTAAAGAAAATTAGAACAACAACTAGAAGACGAAAGAAGAAATTTCAAAATAGAGATAGGTGAGATTCGTGGGAACCGAGATGTCCAAAAGAACCAACACTCTTCAGGAGACTCCTGATTCCCCATTTCCACCTTTGAAGACACCTCTGCTCAGTCCCTTTACCCCGTTGAACATTTACCACCAAAGAGGAAATGCATTCACTCGACGTAGGAGAGGGATCAAGATCCAAGGACGAGGCAGAATGGGGCGTGCGGTGTAGACTGCGCAAGGCACAAAATAAACACCAAGTAAATATCGCTCTTTGTCTCTTCGGCTCTTCGGCGCGAGAAATATTTGCTTAGGGAGTTATATTCGGGTTATATCGGAGGTTATAAGAGGTTATAATTCAGATATAATTTTATTGTACTCCCTGAATAATCTCTGATGTACGCAGAGCTGCGTACATAAGATGTACGCAAATATTTTCCCTTTGGCGCCGCACTTTGCTATCATAAACAATTTGAGTTAAAATTTTTATAACCCGAACCATAACCATAAAACCTGATAAGGATACATTTGAAACCGTTAAGCGAACAGTTGATTCCAAAACCGATTTAAAATATCAGAACGGTTCGGTTTATTTGGATTTAACCAAATAGTGCACACCCCTAACGCAATTGACAGGACACAGAATAAACACTAAGTAAAAAATCACTATTCGACTCTTCGGCGTCGTGCTCCGCTATTATAAACCATTCAGTTTATGGTCGGTTCGGGTTAAATTTTTTATAACCAAAATCATAATCCAAAAATCAAAAAACGAACCGTTGATTTCAAAATCGAACCAAAATATTGGATCGGTTTGGTTCATTAGATTTAACCAAATAGTGCACACCCTTTGGTTTAGTATTTCCTTTTTCATTATAAAAACCCAACTGCCACTAGGAATTAATTTGAATTCAAATCAAACCTATAACAAATGACAATAATATATCAATGAATCAAATTTTGTTCAGAAACCAAATTTGAGTAAATACAAGCAAGCGGTCACGCGAATAATCCTCCTTAACTATGCTGCAGTAATCAGCAGAGTAACACATTCAATTACCCCACTTAAATCCACTGATTTCATTTTGTTAAATCGATCATAATTTTTCAGAACAATTCTTATTCCGACACAAACTCAATCCCAACCGTCCAAAGTAAAATGCAAATCTGAGATAATTGCCAAGTAAAATACATATAATAATATAGGGCTGTCACAATGGCAAATAACTCATGTTCAGCTAATTAAGTAACTTGTGTTCGATTCGTTCGCTAAATAAATCAGTCGAAAAATACACGAGTTCGATTCATTCGCTAAACAAATCAGCCGAAAACTTTTTTTTTTTTTTTGCACTCGATATATAAATGAGTCGTTGAAAAAGATTTGTTCTTTCATATTTGGCAAATTTTAACTCATGAAGCCAAACCAAACTGCAATATATTAATATTAAATACTGCGTTTGTTAAACTAAAATTTTATTTTAATACACAGTGCACATATTNTATATTATATTATTAATTTATTATATATTATAATTTATAAAATTTAATTTTTTTAAAATAACATAATTTTTTTTTATATAATTATTTTAATTTTTTTTATATTTCGAACAATAATGATTCGAACACGAATGAACGCATCACCGTTCGTGTTTGGTTCGTTCAACTAACCAAACGAAAAATATTTGTTCACGTTCATCTCATTTATTTGTTGAATAAATTGAACACGAACTGTTCGCGAACAACGAGTTTTTTTGACAGCCCTACATATCACTAATCAATTATAAAAAAAAATGCGACATACTTGGCCAACTGATATTTATGTACCTAGGTGTGTTAAAAATATAGTAAAGACTAATAAAAAGACATGATTTGATGAAAATCGCTTATGTTCATAACCAGATAATAAGAATAGGTAGGGGTGTGCATTTGGTTGGTTTGGATGGATCAGCTTGTAAAATTTTCAAACCGATAGGAACCGAAATTTAAAAACCAAACAACTGATCTAAAATAATTTTCATCACAACCGAACCATTCAAATTGAACCAAAATTTTGTTTGATCAATCAAGATAAATAAAAAAAAAATTGATATATTAATAATAAAAAATGCATACAAATACAATAACATAATTACAACAAATCATATTCAATTGATTAAAATAATATGATTACAAAAAAAAAAGATGTAAAAAACAAAACTAATGGAATAAAATTCCTAAAATAATAATTAATTGATAAAGATAAAATATGAGTAACAATCTAAAGAAAAACACGTGCAACAATGAAATCCTTGGCAATGTGGGGTCGTTAACTTTTTTCCTGCTTGAAGAATGATTTTGAATCTATGAACAAAGCAAATGAGAATTATCAATGAAATCCTTGGCAATGTGGAGTCGTTAACTTTTTCTCTGCTTGAAGAATGATTTTGAATCTACGAACAAAGCAAATGAGAATTATCAGTGAAAGCTCAATAGAATTGTTATGTATGTGAATTTCCCAAATTAAATGTTATTCTGAACCTTATTTTATATACAACACTTAAGCATCATCATATAACCCCTTGAAATACAAGTATCATGTAAAAGAGTTTGTTTAACAACTGACACATAGACTTTCATTCAAAGAATCAACTATATGCATCTTAGTGCGCATTATATTGATGAACATTGTAAATTGAGCATAAGAGTAATTAACTTTTCTCTAAGTTATAGTCATGGAGGGACAAGAAGTTGAAAAATGCTTAATTAATTGAGGGGTTGATGCAATTTTTACATTTTCAGTCAATAGTGCAAGTCTTATTTGCAATATATATATATATATAAGATGTGGGAGTATTTTGGATTGTAAGTTCTTATACATGAGATACAACACTCATATCATAAATCTAATTGTTCATGATGTGTTCTACGATTGAATGACCATGTAAATTTCCCAAATTAAAATTTTCTGCCTTTAGGGGAGTGTAGTGTAAAAAAAAGAGCATTCAAGCATAAATACCCTGGTGCCAACTTGCAAGGTGGTGAAGGCTCCCATTCTAAAAACATAACCTTCACTTTTCTTCCTCCCATTCGTGCTACAGAAGATTTAAGTCATTCCAGGCATACATGCTTATAACTCATAAAGTAAACTTGTTTTTCAGCAGTAGAAGATTGAATGCTCTAAACCATTTAAGTTGAAACTCTATCCAAAAAATGCAAAGACCAAAGAAAAAGAAAAAAAAAAGAACAAAAGCTAAAAAACAAGCTTTTAAAATTCTACGATATAATCATATAAAAGCTTAGGGCCCATCAAACCATAATTTGAAACCTCGTTCAAAGATATCAAATAGCATAATCCTCATAATCTTCATGATCTTGTTTTTTTTTATGATAAAAAACAAAAAATGATAAAGACTAAACAATAACGTACACTATGTTTATTATGACAAAAGGCAATATAAGTTATGTGTTGGCCGCCTAAAACTAAACATATATTAACAAATCCTTGCCACTTCTCACTTCCCACTCCCACCAAACTATAAAATAGCATAAACACTCAAAATGCTATCTCTATATACAATGAAAAACAGTAAAACACATGGCCAGAAAGCAACAGAGCCTTATAACCAAATCAAATAGAACCAATAAATTTCTTAACCCTACTGCTCAGTTGGGATTGAGAAAAGCATACCTTCGTTGTACAAGAAGATAGAGTAAAGAAAATTAGAACAACAACTAGAAGACGAAAGAAGAAATTTCAAAATAGAGATAGGTGAGATTCGTGGGAACCGAGATGTCCAAAAGAACCAACACTCTTCAGGAGACTCCTGATTCCCCATTTCCACCTTTGAAGACACCTCTGCTCAGTCCCTTTACCCCGTTGAACATTTACCACCAAAGAGGAAATGCCTTTACTCGACGTAGGAGAGGGATCAAGATCCAAGGACGAGGCAGAAAGGGGCGTGCGGTGTAGACTGCGCAAGGCACAAAATATAAACAAGTAAATATCGCTCTTTGGCTCTTCGGCTCTTCGGCGCGAGAAATATTTGCGTAGATCAGAGTTATTATACGGGCGAGTTATATTTGGGTTATATCGGAGGGAGGTTATAAGGGGTATAATTCAGATATAATTTCATTGTATCCCCTGAATAACCTCTGATGTACGCAGAGTTGCGTACATAAGATGTACGCAAATATTTTCCCTTCGGCGCCGCACTTCGCTATCATAAACAATTTGAGTTAAAATTTTTATAACCCGAACCATAACCATAAAACCTGGTAAAGATAAATTTGAAACCGTTAAGCGAACAGTTGATTCCAAAATCGATTTAAAATATTAGAACGGTTCTGTTTATTTGGATTTAACCAAATAGTGCACACCCCTAGCGCAATTGACAGGACTCAGAATAAACCCTATGTAAATATCGCTGTTCGACTCTTCGGCGCTGCTCTTCGCTGTTATAAACCATTCGATTTATGATCGTTTCGAGTTAAATTTTTTATAACCAAAATCATAATACAAAAATCAAATAAGGAAAATTTTAAAACCATTAAACGAACCGTTTNTTAAAAGAACTTTTCATATGAAATGTAATGATAAAATCAATGTTTGGTGCAATTCCGTCTTTCCTGGATGTATTAGATCAGGAAAAATATTAGATCATCCTTGTCATTTTTACCATGTGAATCGACGGTAAGACTCAAATCGGACATTGGGTTTAAATCAAGAAAAATGTTTTGTTCCACCATTTCAATTGAATTTTTCGATTGACTGGAATAGATGATCCATTTATAACTTGTATGTAATATTCGAAGCTTTTGATGAATGAGATTAAGGTGAGTAGCATTCACGCAGGTTTGAAAGTGGTGTAAGCTGAGCTAGAATAGAAAAACACCTTCGAATAGTCATTGCTATCACCCCAGACTGAGTATTAGTNTTTCATATGAAATGTAATGATAAAATCAATGTTTGGTGCAATTCCGTCTTTCCTGGATGTAAAAGGAATATTAGATCATCCTTGTCATTTTTACCATGTGAATCGACGGTAAGACTCAAATCGGACATTGGGTTTAAATCAAGAAAAATGTTTTGTTCCACCATTTCAATTGAATTTTTCGATTGACTGGAATATATGATCCATTTATAACTTGTATGTAATATTTGAAGCTTTTGATGAATGAGATTCAGGTGAGTAGCATTCAAGCAGGTTTGAAAGTGGTGTAAGCTGAGCTAGAATAGAAAAACACCTTCGAATAGTCATAGCTATCACCCCAGACTGAGTATTAGCAACAACAAAAAAAGATTGGCTTTTGAAAAAGATCATATTCATGTAAGTGTGATATTTTATAATTATTGTGAGAAAAGCATTATTAACTTTTAGTTGATAAAAGTAAACAATAAAAATGCGTTTAACAGCATTTAGGTCAAGCTTGCTTCTTCGAAGAGAAATATGCACAAAAACGAGTAGCCAAACCTATTGAGAGAANTTTAGGTCAAGCTTGCTTCTTCGAAGAGAAATATGCACAAAAACGAGTAGCCAAACCTATTGAGAGAAATGATGAAGTAATTCTCGGATGGCCAGTGTGAGAGTTTGATAAAGAGTACTAAATTTAAGAATTTTTTTTGTTATATAATTGATCGCACATGCAGCAGTAAACACAAAACTCATCCGATAACATTTTAGGATATCACTAATAATAAAAATTGATCAAATAACCTCCAAAAGACGTCTATTTTTCCTTTCTTTTATACTATTTTGTCAAGTAAGAAACAAAAACATTAGTGAATAGTAACTGGATAAAATGGATAGTCACCAAAAATGGAATATAAATATTCATTCCCATTCTCAATCCTTAAAAATTTAATCTGAATTTTAAATAGGTTTGTATAAAAGGGTGATCTTTTTTTTTTTTGAAAGTTAAACAACTTGGNGTTTGATAAAGAGTACTAAATTTAAGAATTTTTTTTGTTATATAATTGATCGCACATGCAGCAGTAAACACAGAACTCATCCAATAACATTTTAGGATATCACTAATAATAAATATTGATCGNAGAAGCCCCCAAGGCACCGACAAGCGGCTCCGCACCCAGTACGCGAGCACCACACAACAGCACAACGAAGCAAGCTTCGCACCCTGTACGCAAGCGACTTCGAAGGCCATTGTGCCTCGGTAGGATCGCTATTCCCCATGGGCAGCCGAGGTCAGTATCGGCGGGGAGGCAAACACCACACAAAGTGGAAAAAACCCGATCAAGTTTTTTCCATGGTTTGAAGCAGGTAATATGGAGATTAGTTTATATGCAGACTTCTTTAAAAATCATTAAATTTTTTTTTGGAAACCAATGATAAATAAAGGATCAAATTTATGCAACGTGTGTGCGTGTGCGTGTGTAACTTTTGATCTTAGAATATTTGGGCTCAATTAAGATTTACTTGGTTTTCATATTTAGCCAATGCATTTAGTTGATATAAATTGTTTAGATAATCTCATGACTTTCATGAGTAGTCTTTTATGTGTTGTTATACTTGATTAATTTCATATCAAACAGTTTATAAAAATTGATTATCTTCATGACCAAGTTGAGATACACTTGAATAGCATTTCCTCAGTTGGTACTATAATCTCAAGTTTAATTCTTAATAGTNGGTTCGTGTTCGGCTCGTTCGTTAAGAAACGAACACGAGCTTATTTCAAACAAACTAAATTTTAAACGAACCGAACACGAACACAAGCTTTGTTCGTTCATGTTCGGTTCATTTACACCCCTAATCGTGTGTGCGTGTGCGTGCGTAACTTTTGATCTTAGAATATTTGGGCTCAATTAAGATTTACTTGGTTTTCATATTTAGCCAATGCATTTAGTTGATATAAATTGTTTAGATAATCTCATGACTTTCATGAGTAGTCTTTTATGTGTTGTTATACTTGATTAATTTCATATCAAACAGTTTATAAAAATTGATTATCTTCATGACCAAGTTGAGATACACTTGAATAGCATTTCCTCAGTTGGTACTATAATCTCAAGTTTAATTCTTAATAGTTGGTCTTTTCTCTTTAATATTTAATAATTTCATTTGATATTAGAGATATGAAACATTTTTCTTATAGGATATTCTTAAATTTCATTTCTTTTTTAATGCAATTTATTCTTAATGAGTATTATCTTTGGAAGGATGATATTATTTGTATGTAGGCAATTTAATCCAAGTGCATCACATTTCACCAATTTAGCCAGATTAAACCAAAATCGATCCCAAATAATCCCCTGGGTAAACATTGACAAAAATTGGAATGAAAATTGATCTTAATTTAGCTGCTCGATTATACAAAATTGATACAAATTTAATCTCTAGCGGACCATTTGGAGTCAATTTTAAAAGGTCAATGGGTTAAATTCAAGATATGAGATATTTTGGGAATAAACTAACCACATAAGAATAATTGAGAGATTATTTGGTTTTTTTCCCTTGAGAGTTTATACGTCAGACAAATTAGCAATAAAACCATGAAACTTAAAAGAACTTTTCATATGAAATGTAATGATAAAATCAATGTTTGGTGCAATTCCGTCTTTCCTGGATGTAAAAGGAATATTAGATCATCCTTGTCATTTTTACCATGTGAATCGACGGTAAGACTCAAATCGGACATTGGGTTTAAATCAAGAAAAATGTTTTGTTCCACCATTTCAATTGAATTTTTCGATTGACTGGAATATATGATCCATTTATAACTTGTATGTAATATTTGAAGCTTTTGATGAATGAGATTCAGGTGAGTAGCATTCAAGCAGGTTTGAAAGTGGTGTAAGCTGAGCTAGAATAGAAAAACACCTTCGAATAGTCATAGCTATCACCCCAGACTGAGTATTAGCAACAACAAAAAAAGATTGGCTTTTGAAAAAGATCATATTCATGTAAGTGTGATATTTTATAATTATTGTGAGAAAAGCATTATTAACTTTTAGTTGATAAAAGTAACCAATAAAAATGCGTTTAACAGCATTTAGGTCAAGCTTGCTTCTTCGAAGAGAAATATGCACAAAAACGAGTAGCCAAACCTATTGAGAGAAATGATGAAGTAATTCTCGGATGGCCAGTGTGAGAGTTTGATAAAGAGTACTAAATTTAAGAATTTTTTTTGTTATATAATTGATCGCACATGCAGCAGTAAACACAGAACTCATCCAATAACATTTTAGGATATCACTAATAATAAATATTGATCGAATAACCTCCAAAAGACGTCTATTTTTCCTTTCTTTTATACTATTTTGTCAAGTAAGAAACAAAAACATTAGTGAATAGTAACTGGATAAAATGGATAGTCACCAAAAATGGAATATAAATATTCATTCCCATTCTCAATCCTTAAAAATTTAATCTGAATTTTAAATAGGTTTGTATAAAAGGGTGATCTTTTTTTCTTTTAAAGTTAAACAACTTGGCTTTCATTAGAAAAATCCAAATGATTGCAGTAAGATCATCAATAAAAGAAATAAATCATCCAACTCTCGGGATGTTATTAACCTGCAATGAACCCCAAATATTACAATGGGTGATAGCAAACGACGGAGGCTTTATACATAGATGACTTGGGTAGGTTTTCTGTGTGATTTGATAGTTGGCAAACTTCAGAATAGAGAGCTTTATGTGTTGATGAATAGGTTGGGGAACAATCTTTAAGGTACATGAAATAGGGATGTCTAAAACAAAAGTTTCATAATATTACTGTTCTTACATTAGAGAAAAATACATATCAATCGTATTTTATTCATCATTTGAAATTTTCTTCAACATTCAAGAGGTAGAGGCAAACATTTCCTTAACATTTCTAATTATTCTTCCAGAGACCATATCCTAGAAGTCAGAATGAGTTGAAAGAAACTTAATTGCACAATTCATATCTATGGTTCTTTTTTATTAATAATAGATTGCAAACAAGCTTAGGAATCAAAAGAGCTTAATTAAGAATCTGAGAGCTAATTACATTGATAATCACAATGGCATTTATTTGAGATAAAAAATCATCAGCAATTTTGATTGAATGGTTTTTTAAATAATGATGCAAGGTGTGACAAAAAAAAAGACATTTTCTATCATATGATCCGAGCCTCCAGAATCATAGATCGAAGACTGGATTTTATTTTGGACACTAAAGACATTAAAAAATATAACCTTTAAAGAAACTGCAACAATGTTGATGTCAAAAGTGAAGGAATTTGATTTAAGTTGAATGGCTAGTGATGGGGAGAAGGTTTTTTGGATATCATTCTTGACATGTCATTTTAAATCATGGCGGCAAGTGAAACAAAAGAGTGGCTTCTTTCCAAAGTCATTCTATAGTTAACCATCATTATGGTTTGAACTGGGTGAAGAAACCGAAGACATGAGAGAAATTATGAGGAAGGATTCAAATTTTGAGAGGATTTGAGAGAAAAAAGAATAGCTCAAATGTCATCTTTTAAAAACCGATCAATGGTATTTTTTTCTTATTATAATAGATAGAACAGTTACAGAATTTATATCATATACAAGGACTAATTAGAGGGTATAGAGTACAAAGCACATATTTAGGGGAACAAATACACATAATATCATGCCCCANTGGTATTTTTTTCTTATTATAATAGATAGAACAGTTACAGAATTTATATCATATACAAGGACTAATTAGAGGATATAGAGTACAAAGCACATATTTAGGGAAACAAATACACATAATATCATGCCCCGTTACATGGAAGTAAGTTACTATGAGAATATAGGAAATCATGATATTTGATTTCAGCATGTGCAAAATCTTCCTTGATTGGCATTAGCAATCCAGCAATTAGGAACCATCGCTTGATAGCAGAGACCTACTTGATAACAAGGAATGCAGATTTATTGCTGAAAGAAACCTTTCCAGAATTGCTTCATTGTGGTGCTCCTTATGATCTTACAAAAATAGTTCACGATTTCTTGTCGTTGCCTTGATTACTTCTAAGTAAGCACGAGGTTGTTGTCCAAGAACATGTATGTTGTTAGAAGATTACCACAACTCCAAAAGTCTAGTATTTCCAAAACATAGTAGCCCTTAGGTGCTGCTCCATTTGAATCCGGCCAAATTCACTCAAGAAATTAGGCCCACATAAATAGCCTAAATATTTAGTATAATAAATTCTCGCATTTTAAATCTATCACAGCAATGTAGTTATTAGAATCAATAGAATTTATTTATTTCCGGTATTAACATTTAGTTATTTCCTTTGCTTGAGTTGCCTTTTTAAGTATTTTTTTTATCTATGTATTTATGAATTTATGTCTTTCCTATTTTATGAGTAATGTAATCTGCATGTAAACCCCTTTTTCCTATCAATAAAAACATCCCGTCTATTTCTGAATTCTTCATGATATCAAAGTCGTGGATCTAACCCAAGCTGTCATCACTACATCACCCTAGTCGCCATAACTTTCTGAATTTATGTCTTTCCTATTTTATGAGTAATGTAATATGCATGTAAACCCCTTTTCCTATCAATGAAAATATCCCGCTCTATTTCTGAATTCTACATGATATCAAAACCGTGGATCTAACCCAAGTTGTCATCAGTGCATCACCCTAGTCGCCATAACTTCCTGAAGGCCTCCCCCGCCCCCCGGAATTTTTTTGTCCCTCTTTCTCCTCAACCGCAACAATTTTTCTGCCACAGGAATTTTTATGTCCTGCAGCTTTTTTTTCCTGCCTCAATATTTTTCTGTCATTTTCTTTATGCTGCAGGAACATTTTCTGCTGCTCTCTTTTTTACGTCCGGATTTTTTTCTACCACCTTTTGTGTCGCAGGAATTTTTTTGTTTTGCCGCTTTTTTTCTATAGTCAGAATCCTTCCATCTCTCGGCATCACAACCTCACCTTTGGCTGGGTTGGAATCAAGGCGGACTCCTCCACAGTCGAGCTTACTTCCTACGGTGTGCTTAAGTCCATCAAAGGATTGACACGGACCGAAATCCCTCTGCAGACATGAGGACCTGAAAATCACGTGAACTTCTTTATCACAACCCATAAACTTAACGGCTCTAAATTCCTCCAATGGTCCCATGCTGTGTCATTATTCGTTAAATAATGAGGTAAATTCGGCCATCTCACAGATATGATTCGTGAACCTCCAAAGGCTGATTCGATAAATGCAGCAAGGGAAGTGGAGAATTTCACATTCATGTCATGGCTGATTAATTCCATGCAAACCTCGATTGAACATTAGTACGTGTTTCTTCCACCTACTACTGCCCTCTGGAATGTCCTACTCGAATGAAGGAAATTTTGGACAACTCTATGAGGTTTCGAAGAAGATCCGTGAGGTGAAATAGGGATCAAAGACGATGACACAACACTACAATGAATTGGTTCTTATGGATGGAATGTGATCTCTACTACGATTACACTTGAGACTCTCCTATAGACCTCTCTCTTCCAAAAAATTGTGGAAAAGGATTGTTTGTTTTAATTTCTGGATGGCCTAAACAAAGATCTCAATGAATTTTGGGGTTGTATTCTTGGTCGGGATCCCCTTCCTTGAACTAAGATAACATTTATCGAGATTGGTTGCAAAAAAAGTCGGTGACTTGTCATGCTCGACACCTTCAATCCTTCAGCTGAAACTTTCGCCTTGGTCTCTAATAGTGCTCAGTAATCTTCCAAGCCATCATGGGTCAATCACTCCACATGTGACTTCTGTCACAAACCCTATCATACATGTGACAAGTGTAGGAAGCTCCACGGGAAACCAGCAAATAAAACTTCGACCAAATCCTCTGGTGAAAAAGGTCTCGCTACGACCTCAAAATCCGCGATGATGCAGCCGGCTCTCACTCAAAACATCTTGGAATAACTAGACTCCATTAAGAGTCAAATGGAGCACTTTTCTTGGATCTAGTCAGCTCTCTTCCGACCCATCGACCTCTCATGCCCGTCAAGGTAACATTCCTATGACACTCACTGCTTTTGTTTTTTTCTAATCCTTGTATTATTGATTCAGGTGCCACGAACCATATGACTGAATGGTCTTGAGCCTTCTCGACATATTATCCTTGGTGCATGAGAGAGATCATTAAAATTACTGACGACACATGTAATTCTATTACGGGTAAAGGGTTTGTTGTTCTAACAACCACACTGACTCTATCACACAGGCCTTTGTTGAAGTGTAACATTTTGTCAATCAATAAGTTGACATATAACATTTATTGCATTGCTCATTTTTATTTTGATGTTTGTTTTTTTCTAAATCATCGTTCGGAGAGAATGATTAGAACTGCTAAGCGGGTAGTCGGGCTTTACTTTTTCCAAGAGAAAGGCATTAATGACGATGATACTCCATCCAGTATTTGTAGTTTTTTCCCAGTTCATTGAATGTCCTATTATGTTTTTACATTTTCATTTGGGTCATCCTAATTTTCAATATTTAAAATAGTTGTATTTTTTAATTTTTAATAATAAAAATCTATCTAGGTTCAAATGTGAGATTTGTTAATTACCTATATATCATCACATAACATATCCACCTCACTCTTACATTCTTTTCGCTCCTTCACTGATTCATAGTGACTTATTGGGATCCATCTGAACTCTACGCTATATCAATAAATGGTGGTTTCTTACCTTGATTGATGATCGCAGTTGGATGACTTGGGTCTTAAAAGATAAATCTGAAGTTGTGATCATCTTCAAAAATTTTCACTCATTCATTTTGATCCAATTCACAAGTATCAATTCAAGTCCTTTTGACTGACAATGGTCGTTAATTTTTTAACTTTGTATTGGGATAATTCTTGGTTAGTAAGATCATCATCCATCACAGCTCTTGTGCGGATACTCCTCAGCAAAATGGGGCAGTTGAGCAAAAGGACTGCATCTCGAAGTTGTTCATTCCATTATGTTTCAATCTAATATCCTGAAATGTTTTTAGAATAATGTATTTACTGTCATATATCTCATCAATAGAGTCCCCACAACAACTTATGGGCCCCGTTAGTCGTCTTGATGTTGTGTTTTCAAACAAATCGGTTCTTCTCTAGTTTAAATCCCCAAAATATTTGGGTGCACGGCCTTTTGTTCAGAACACTGCCCCAACATGTAGTAAACTTGATCCTCAATATATCAAATGCAACTTCTTCGAATATTCTAACACTCCAAAAGGCTATTGATGTTTTGATCCTATCACAAATAAATTCTATGTNGGTTAGTAAGATCATCATCCATCACAGCTCTTGTGCGGATACTCCTCAGCAAAATGGGGCAGTTGAGCAAAAAGACTGCATCTTCTCGAAGTTGTTCATTCCATTATGTTTCAATCTAATATCCTGAAATGTTTTTAGAATAATGTATTTACTGTCATATATCTCATCAATAGAGTCCCCACAACAACTTATGGGCCCCGTTAGTCGTCTTGATGTCGTGTTTTCAAACAAATCGGTTCTTCTCTAGTTTAAATCCCCAAAATATTTGGGTGCACAGCCTTTTGTTCAGAACACTGCCCCAACATGTAGTAAACTTGATCCCCAATATATCAAATGCAACTTCTTCGAATATTCTAACACTCCAAAAGGCTATTGATGTCTTGATCCTATCACAAATAAATTCTATGCGAGTGTTGATGTTTCCTTCTTTAAAAGTATCCCTATTTCCTCAACACTGCCTCAACTGAGGGGGAGCTAGATTTTTTGGACATTATTCCTTTTCCGACTCTAATGGATATTCCACCTACTCCTTCAACCATTATTTCAAAGGAACTCGGTCCCAGTGGATCCGCCATCAACNTCCCTATTTCCTCAACACTGCCTCAACTGAGGGGGAGCTAGATTTTTTGGACATTATTCCTTTTCCGACTCTGATGGATATTCCACCTACTCCTTCAACCATTATTTCAGAGGAACTCGGTCCCAGTGGATCTGCCATCAATGAGAACAACATCTCATCCATCCCATCCCGTGTCTATACTCAACGCATCAAACCATCGATTGAGACTTGTCCCAATGCTCCTACTCTTGAGCCCACTGTCTCCTTGTAGATCTTGAAATCCGCTCTGGTCGACATCCTGCTCTGGTCGACATCCTTGGAACTACATTGTCAACATGCAGGGATAACTCCTGCTCTAAATANTTGTCCCAATGCTCCTACTCTTGAGCCCACTGTCTCCTTGTAGATCTTGAAATCCGCTCTGGTCGACATCCTTGGAACTACATTGTCAACTTGCAAGGATTACTCCCGCTCTAAATGAGGTGAGTGCAATCAGGTATACTCTCTTTATTCCATGACAAAAAATGTCTCATTCCACAGCTTATCGCCGACCTGTAAAACATTTGCCACTTCCTTGACGGATCATCGCCTTCCATCCACTATTGAGGCGGCTTTAGCATACCCTTCCTGGAAGGCTGAAGTAATGGATGAGATGAATGTCCTTCGGCAAAATCATACGTGGGATGTTGTTGATCTTCATCGGAGAAAGAAACCAGTGGAAAGCCGGTGGATTTCAGCACCAAAAAATCATCAACAAATCGCGGTTGGTCGCCAAAGGCTACTCACAAACCTATGGAGTTGATTATGAGGAGATGCTTGCTCTAGCTGCTAAGTTGGACAACATTTGTGTTTTGTTATCCCTTATCGTGAATCTGGATTGACCCTTAATCCTACTGGATGTCAAGAATATTTTTCTTAACGGCAATCTCACAAAGCAGAAGTATATCTCTCCCTCCGGAATTTGACTCTACTTCATCCCGTGGACAAGTGTGTTGACTGCGAAAGTCCCTCTATAGACTGAAGCAATCCACTCGGGCCTGGTTCAGCAAGTTCAAGTAGGTNTTGACCCTTAATCCTACTGGATGTCAAGAATATTTTTCTTAACGGCAATCTCACAAAGCAGAAGTATATCTCCCTCCGGAATTTGACTCTACTTCATCCCGTGGACAAGTGTGTTGACTGCGAAAGTCCCTCTATAGATTGAAGCAATCCACTCGGGCCTGGTTCAGCAAGTTCACGTAGGAGATATTGGGTCATGGGTTCTGTCAAAGCCAAATCTGATCATACTCTCTTCTTTCGACATTCCTCATTGTCTATATCAAAGATATTGTGGTCGTTGATAATGATCTGCNAAGTAGGTGATATTGGGTCATGGGTTCTGTCAAAGCCAAATCTGATCATACTCTCTTCTTTCGACATTCCTCCAGTGGCTATATTGTTATCCTCATTGTCTATATCAAAGATATTGTGGTCGTTGATAATGATCTGTNAAAAGTCGGTGACTTGTCATGCTCGACACCTTCAATCCTTCAGCTGAAACTTTCGCCTTGGTCTCTAATAGTGCTGAGTAATCTTCCAAGCCATCATGGGTCAATCACTCCACATGTGACTTCTGTCACAAACCCTATCATACATGTGACAAGTGTAGGAAGCTCCACGGGAAACCAACAAATAAAACTTCGACCAAATCCTCTGGTGAAAAAGGTCTCGCTACGACCTCAAAATCCGCGATGATGCAGCCGGCTCTCACTCAAAACATCTTGGAATAACTAGACTCCATTAAGAGTCAAATGGAGCACTTTTCTTGGATCTAGTCAGCTCTCTTCCGACCCATCGACCTCTCATGCCCGTCAAGGTAACATTCCTATGACACTCACTGCTTTTGTTTTTTTTCTAATCCGTGTATTATTGATTCAGGTGCCACGAACCATATGACTGAATGATCTTGAGCCTTCTCGACATATTATCCTTGGTACATGAGAGATATCATTAAAATTACTGACGGCACATGTAATTTTATTAAGGGTAAAGGGTTTGTTGTTCTGCCTTTGCTGAAGTGTAACATTTTGTCAATCAATAAGTTGACATATAACATTTATTGCATTGCTCATTTTTATTTTGATGTTTGTTTTTTTCTAAATCATCGTTCGGAGAGAATGATTAGAACTGCTAAGCGGGTAGTCGGGCTTTACTTTTTCCAAGAGAAAGGCATTAATGACGATGATACTCCATCCAGTATTTGTAGTTTTTTCCCAGTTCATTGAATGTCCTATTATGTTTTTACATTTTCATTTGGGTCATCCTAATTTTCAATATTTAAAATAGTTGTATTTTTTAATTTTTAATAATAAAAATCTATCTAGGTTCAAATGTGAGATTTGTTAATTACCTATATATCATCACATAACATATCCACCTCACTCTTACATTCCTTTCGCTCCTTCACTGATTCATAGTGACTTATTGGGATCCATCTGAACTCTACGCTATATCAATAAATGGTGGTTTCTTACCTTGATTGATGATCG
>JXCR01143735.1:0-12915 GCA_002079205.1 Phalaenopsis hybrid cultivar | reverse complement strand
CTCTGGATATTTTACCGCACAGGAAGTCGAGGAAAAATTATTCCATACGGATCGGGCACCGCATGCAGCTTATGTGCGGTGCCCGATCCGGACCGTAGATCTACGGTCCTGATGTATTTCGGTAGGCCCCACCTAAATTTTTTTTTTAATAAAAAAAATAGAAATAATCATCAAAACCCAGGATCGGAGGAGCATGCCCGCACGCAATAATCTCTCGAAGTCGAGAGCCGTCGTTCTGGAGAAAGATCAGCAATGGCTTCTACTGTCCAGCTATCTGGATTTCGGGCCTTCTATTTCGGTTGCCCTCAATCCAAAACCCTAGCTCTCCCTCTCGCTTCCTCTTCTGCTTATTCCTCTGAAGTCTCATCCCTCCGCTCCGTAATCCTAACGACGCGCCGTCGCCGGCACTTCGTCCGATCCACCACTTTCGGCAGCCTCTTCGTAACCGCCTCCGTAAGGAAGCTCTCTGAGACTGAGATCGTTACCATCTCTTCGGGTTCCGACGGAATTGAAGGCCTATTCCCTCCGGGCGCCGGTGTCTATGGAGTTTATGACAAAAATGGGGATCTTCAATTCATTGGGATCTCCCGCAACGTCGGCGCTAGTATTGCCGCGCATAGCAAGATGGTGCCAGTTCTTTGCTGCTCGGTGAAGGTGATTTTTTCTTTCCGATATGGCTATTCTTCCCTTCGTTTTGGGGTTGTTTGGTTGCAAGTTTTAACTTAGTTTTTGCCATAATTTAGGCTAAATCTTGGCAACTCGAGCCATAGAAATCCTACTAGCTTCTTCAATCCCATTTAGATTTACCAGATTTACTTAATAGCTGTATAAGTTCTGAACTTTAATTAGATAAAATGGTCTTATGCTCAGTTCTGTAGAATTTATGTTGATAATAAGATTAGGATGTATATTGATACCAGAAAATTGGATAGCCCGGCCTTGAATTTACAGGTGGCATGTTAAGAAGTTTCCTACTAAGGCAGCAGTCATGACAGATGGGCATCCCATCAAAATATCGAGATGGAAGATGCTCTGATAGAACAACAACAACAACAACAACCACAACACAATTTTTATCTCACTACATGAATCCTTTTTCTTCATTGCGTCCTACCTAGTGTCATATTTTCATGTAATTCTATGTAATTAAGATCATTTTGCTGTTGGAAGATGCTCTGATACAACAACAACAACAACAACAAACAAAACCTATATCCCACTAAGTGGGGTCGGCTTCATGATTCCTTTTTCTCCATTGCGTCCTATTTAGTGTTGTATTTTCATTTAATTCTAATAAATTAAGATCATTTTTTATGCAATATGCCCAAGTCATCCTAGGTCTACCTCTGCCTTTCATAACATAAGTCGAATCTAAAACATCTACTCTTCTAATCGGATCAACAAATGGTTGACGTTTAATGTGACCAAACCATCTAAGACAACTCTCTCTAATTTTGTCCGTCACTGGATATTTTGTCTTTAAGTGTAAAGCCACTCATCCACCTAATCATTCTTATCTCGGCAACACTTAACTTAATTTTTTACTTCTCTTTTATAGGCCAACATTCAACGCCATATAGCATTGTAGGTCCCACGACCATCTTATAAAATTTTCCTTTCAGTCTAAGCGGTACTTTCCTATCACACAATAGGCCCGAAGCATTCCTCCACTTCAACCAACCAACCATAAAACTACTAATAACATCCCCATCAATATCACCATCACTTTGAACAATAGGCCCGAGATATCTAAAGTGGTCACACTCTTTAATAATTTGATCACCCATAGTAAAATTTCTGTCACTAGAGCTAGTACTACTAAAATTACATTCCATGTATTCAGTTTTAGTTCTACTCAAACAAAGGCTTTTAGACTCCAAGGTAGACCTCCATAATTCAAGTTTTTTCTTGTGTTTTTTCTCTATTGTTATCCTCGAGAAGTATATCATCAGCAAAAAGCATACACTAAGGTACATCCTCTTGTAAGTGTCCAGTAAGACCATCCATAATTAAAGCAAAAAGATATGGACTTAAAGCCGATCCCTAATGTAAACCAACAAAAATAGGAAAATATTTGGTCAATCCTCCTTCTGTTCGAACACAAGTAACAGTTCTTGTATACATATCTTTAATGACTTGAATAGAAGTCATATCAACACCTTTCTTCTCAAGAACTCTCTAAAGGATATCTCTTGGAACCTTATCATAAGTTTTTTCTAAATCAATAAAAAACATATGTAGATCCTCCTTATTATCTTTAAACTTATCCATCAAACCTCTCAATAAATGTATAGCTTTCATAGTAGACCTGCCCGACATAAATCCAGATTGATATGAGAAGTCTTTGTAATACGTCTTAACTTATGTTCAATTACTCACTTCCATAATTTTAATGTATGACACATTAACTTAATTCCTCTATTATTGCCACACTCCTGTGCATCCCCTTTATTCTTAAAAATGGGGACCAAAATACTTTTCCTCCACTCTTCAGACATCTTTTTAGTTTTTAAAATAATATAAAAAGAGTTTAGTAAGTCAAGGAACTCCCAAATCTCGTAAATCTTTCCACATTTCAATTAGGATATCATCAGGTTCTACAGACTTTCCACCCCTAGTTTTCTTTAAAGCCTCTTCAATTTCTTTTTTACTAGTTCGACGGTAAAACTGAAATATTTTATTATTACTAACGATATTAAAATCACTAAAGTCGATCGTTTTTTCCAAAACTTCATTAAAAAGTTTATTAAAATAACTCACCCACCTATTTTAAATATTATTTTTTTAAGAAAAGCACTTTTTGATTTTCATCTTTAATATACTTGAGTTAAATATTTATTTTTTTCTCTTTGTTTGACTAGTTTATACATATATTTTTTACCCTCCTTAGTATCTAATCTATTATAAACATTATTAAAAACAGTTTTTTTAGCATCATAGATTGTTCTCTTAGATTCCCTATGACCGTTTGATATTTTTCCCAGTTCTTCAATCTTTTACCTTTAAACCAAATTTTATAATATATTTTCTTATATTTTATCTTTTTTTGCACATTATTATTTCACCACCAACTATTTTTATTTATAGAAATTTTTTCATTTGATTCTCCAAGTACAAATTTTGTCACTTGTTTAATAGTTTTTTTTTAATTTATCTCACATAGAATTTGCTTCTTCATGAACATCCGAAATTTTGAAATTTTGAATTTTACTCATAAAAAAAATTTTATTTGTGTATTTTAGGTACCACCATCTAATTCAACGACGACGATTCCAAGTATTCTCTATTTTACAATTCTTTTCTTAAAATCTAAAACTAATAATCGATGTAGAGTACTTAAATCTTCACTTAAAATGACCATCATTACATTATCGACAATCTCTTCTTCTCACAAGAAAAAAATCAATTTGTGTTTTATTAGATCTATTCTTATAAGTAATAATATGCTCATCTTTTTTTTGAATAAAATATTAGCAATAACAAAATCAAACGCTAAAGCAAAAACTAATATAACTTTACCTTCTTCATTAATCACTCCAAAACCGTAGCCACCATGAATATTTCTAAAATCTTTTACCACTCTACCGACATGTCCTTTTAACTCTCCTCCGATAAAAATTTCTGCTTCGAGAGGTATCATTTATATCAAGTTTTCTAAGTCGTTCCAAAATTTATCATTAGAACCTATATCTAAACCTCATTGAGGAGCATAAGCACTTATAATATTAAAAATCTTAGTATCAGCAATAATCTTAAGGGCTATAATTCCATCTCCAACTCTATTAATTTTTACAACATTATCTTCTAAACTCTTATCTATATTTACACCTACCCCATTTCTAATGCGACTCTTACCTGAATACCAAAGTTTAAAACCTAAGTTATCAATCTCCGTAATTTTTTCTCCAACCCATTTAGTTTTTCGAACACATAAGATATTTATATTTCTATGAATCATAATATCAATTAGTTTAATTAATTTACCAGTAAGAGTACATATATTCCAAGATTCTATCATAATATTAATTTCATGGACTAACTTATTTACCAGTATTCGTTCGTAATGTGAGAACCCTTTATTTGACACTACACCCGGGCGCCGATTTCGCGGCCCTTGCACACTTATTAATGTATTTAGAACATACAACGCGCCGCTTCCAGGGGACGCCCTAGCACTTGCACATTGATTAAAAAAGTTAATGTCATGACTTTTTTGGACAAATTTTAAGCCGACTGTCGACTCTCCAACTCAACCCTCCACTTTTCACATCTGGGCTTGGGACTGGCAATGGAAGATGCTCTGATAATCAGAAAAACTATAAACAAGTGACAGGTTGAAGCTAGGGGATGAGAAGAACTCCTTTTGGTGGAATTTTCTTGGCAACAGACCTGGTACAGATTCAATCACCCTGGTCATTGATCATATTGCACCTTTTTACCTCTCAGTGATTATTTTCTGGGCTGGAAGTTGGTTCTATGCCAATAACTTTTTTTATCAAGAAATCAGTATTGCTCAGGTAAATAGTGAATCAACTTTCATTTACTTCTCCCCTTGAGATATGTGGCCAATTGGCTATCAATTGAAGACCATACCTCAGCTAGTACGAGCATGCTAATGATGTAAATGTAGAAATCATCTTTGGAACAACTCATCTAGGGGTTTCTTTGAGTTCACATAATGATTCAATACATGTTTTTCGCCCCTTAAGATTCTTATGAAAGCTCATTACAAAATCATTAACATCATCATGGGTTTGCTATAAGTTAAGGTAACTATTCTCTCTACTGTGATAGTTAAGTCTAATTCAGCTTGCAAAAATTATCATCTATTAAGAAAAACAAAACATATTTAGCTAAATTTTCATTTTATTTGTGGGTTATTAGAGGATGGGATCTTGATATTAGTGAAAATCGTGATAAAAAGATTTCAGAAAACATGTTGATTTAATCATTCGTTGTTGAGAATCTAAGGTTTTGAACATTAGTTTGCGTCCATAATGATTGATTGTTTACTAGACTTAGCATTTGGGCTTTTGCGTTACAAGAGGGAGATGATTATATGAGTTTTGTCGGTTTGATGACCACTATGAGAGATTGTTGATTTGTTGAGTTCATTTTCTACCGGAAACCTTTTTTTTCTTTTTTTTTTCTTCTTGTATTCTCAGAAACTTGAGCGTACATATGTAATCACTTTTTTGGGGGTCATCATTACCTTCTTGTATTTAATGGTTTCATCTATCGTAAATTTAACATGATAAGTCGCAAAATCTTGCAGTTGTGGACTGAGAAAAACTGATCTACCAGCTATTTATGATCCTTGTGCCTGCATGTATTCTTTTTTCTCGTTATACTTTCAACCCTATTTCCTTTTACCAACCTGACGGTCGAACAAAACTCATCAAGACCTCTCCCCAATTTGGTTTTTTTGGGCAGGAGATTCTTCACATCAATCACTGCCAGATGAGATTCTTGCATCCTGATCTTTAAATTCACTAGACTTTTGGCTTCATCATTGATCAAGTAATTAATGATAGCCACCAACCAAACTAATGAAATATATTTGGTTTTGAAAGTTGATGATCTATTTTCATTTTTTACTTCAGTATTTATATGAAGTATGACATTGAAATTAAGGTGTGAGAAAATGCAAAATTTTAATTACTTATATAGTGTATTCTTAAATTACATCAATGCTAATGTATATCATTGCATGCCTGATTACACAAAAAATTTAAAGTATTGCAACTTTTATGTAGTTTCAGAACAGTTTTGCTGGCTTTGATAAATCCCATTCAAGCCTTTTTATTGGTTAAATCTAGGATTTATTAAATTTCAGCATTCGCAAAATTTAAAGGATTTAAAAATTTTCCCCCTCATAAATCATAAATCCTAAAATAAACAGTCAAACAATTTATCAGAAATTAGCAAGATTTAATCAGTGTCATGCCAAATGGATTTTCAGAATTTAATCTTCCCAAGATTCACTAAATCTAATTTACAGAATTTACTAAATCCAACTTGTATCCAAACAGTTCCATAAATACTCAGATGTTGACTGAAGGTGTTGACATATTATTAGCCACACAATTCTTATTTCTACAGCATTTACTAAATTATGGAGGTATTAATTCATTTTGGATTCTGAATGTTTCACTAGATGGTTCTAAAGTATAAAACTGCTAATATCTTATATTGGTGATGTCTATGCAATCGCAGTAGTTAAATTTAGTGGATCCTTTTCATTGTGCATTTTCGTTTTCTTGTTATTGGATCTAATAGGTTCTCAGTTTCTTTTTCCTTTAATGTTTTGTTATTTTACCCTACAAAATGCTCAAACTCCTTAATCTGTTGTTACACTTCGGAAAAATAAAGTAGGGGCATTTACATACATACCGTGCAATTCTTATGCATTTACATTTCTAACTCCTAAACATTCATATACTCAAATCTTTAACATCACATTAAAAATACCACCATTGCTACCTTTTAATGGTGAAATACACGCTTTCATACATAGTTTTATGACACCAAGATGTTTACAAGTTTAAAAATCAAAATTTGGGTATTAGATATGTAAATACATAAGAATTGTGTGTTATGTATTTAAATTCCCCAAAGAATTAATCGATTGGATTGACACAAACATTTCTATGAAATGTTAATGTTATAATTTTGCTATACAAGTATAACTTCATTTCTTCTATGAAAAGAAGGCTCTGTTGGAATTTCTGCATAATCTTAAAAGATTTTATGGAAATTTTCCCAATGAAATTGTGTTTTTCCATGAAATAATAAATTCTCAATCCTGAAAAATTCATTCATATTCCTTTTAGGTAGGACTAGTAGATGGGGATAATCCTGATAAGACAGTTCTAACTGATGCCTGGAAATCATGGCTGGAAGAGCACTTAACCATCACAGGTAAAATCCCACCTGGGAATCAAAGCGGGAACAACACATGGGTTAGCAGACCTCAAACTAAACCGGATCTCCGATTGACTCGCGGCCGTCATGTTCAGCTCTCGGTTCCACTTGAGGAGCTCATCGATCGGCTCGTCAAGGAGAACGAAGTAGTCGCATTCATCAAGGGATCAAGAAGCGCCCCTCAATGCGGTTTTTCGCAGCGAGTTATCAGCATACTCGAGTCTCATGGTGTGAATTTTGAATCCGTAGATGTGCTCGATGAAGAACATAATTATGGATTGAGGGAGATGTTGAAGAAGTATAGCAATTGGCCGACGTTTCCGCAGGTATTCGTTCGCGGGGAATTGGTTGGTGGATGTGATATTATTTCATCTATGGCTGAGAAGGGAGAGTTTGCTGCATTGTTTGGGAAGTAGTTTCAGTATCGGTATTTTAGCATAGGAACAAGTTACATATATGTTTGGATGAGAGATTAACTAGCGTTGGTTGTGCTCGAGTTATGGAACTGTTGGTGTCTATAATTTTTTGCAAAGTGGGAAAAAATTTGCGTACATAAAAACGTACGCAGAGCTGTGTACGTCTGTAACCTCCACTTGTAACCTCCCTGTAACATATTTGTATATGAAAACAGAAGCGCGAAACTTATTAGAAGGTACAGGTAGGTTACAAGAATGTTACAGGGAGTATAACGCGGTTACAACCTTCTAAAATTCTCTCTGTAATCTATTTGCAGGTTACAGACGTACGCAGCTCTGCGCATGTTTTATGTACGCAAATTTTTCCCAGGGTTAAAAAAAGTTTCGCTTGGGTTAAAGGATTTCTATTGTAATTTGATATTTTTGCCTTTTTTAAGTTGTGTGAGTTTCAGAATTGTTAAACTTAGTCTTATTTGTAGCTCTGTAATCTTCAATATTTTTACGGAGTAAAGCTTCTTTTATTTCTAGAATTCATATAATCTGATTTTTAAAACACTATTGCTTGTCTATCATGTAAGTAATATTTCTGGCCATTCACCTTTGATGACCAACATTAGTTATATCAAACTGCTTTTGTTGTCAAAAGTGATTTTAAAGCAATTTGATATATAATATGTATGATCATCAAATATATTTTGGATGATCGCTCATATGAAGGTGAAGAAATAAGGATATAAAGGCTGCAAGAACGTAGTCTGCAGTTTACAAGCTCGATTTGTGTATTAGCATGTAGTTTAAAAAGTGTGACTGGTATTATGCAAAAAAATGATATTTATTTGCGTCAAAGTGAACTTCATTTTTCAAGTCAAGATAAAGGTAAAATTTTTTAATTAAAATTATAAAAGAACACTTGTCTTAAAAGTAAAAAAAACTGAAACAGTAAATCTCATAACTACATGAATATAGATAGCACATGTATGTGTATTATATTTTAAAAGACTATTTACATATATACCACATAATTCCCAAGTATTTATATATATATAACACCTAAACATCGATTTTTACATATATGACACCATACTCATAAATGAAAGTTGAAATAGTGGCATCTTTGATGTGATATGAAAGATTAATGATATAAATGTAAGACAAAATTTAGATGTCAGATAGGTAAATATACCAGAATTGGTTAGCATGTATGTAAATGCCCCTATTTTTAAACAATACAATGTTGTCTTTGGTTGGCAAACAGAAGTATTATATTTGATTCATGAATTTGCTAATTAAGACCAACAGATCCCACGACACCTTTTACTTTTTATTTTTATGCAGAAAGGTGTATAATATAATTCTTCATGGTTGACTACATATTTTCATAACTTGTGCGACTGTATTTTATATGAAGCCTATGGACGTATTGTTCTCCAACTCATGTTGGAATCTCTCTATGTGCGTGTCTGTGCTTGCATGTGAAAAAATTTTAAAAAAATGACTCAAATTTAAAAAACAAAACAACTTAGCTCATTTTTTTAAGAAAAAAAATTAGCACTGCATAAAAAAGAAAAGAGAAATAAAAAAATTGGTATATAGTTCGAATAAAGTTAATAGTGATGAATATCATGATGAAAACTAGTGCTTGTATTTTAGGTCTCTCCAACTCATGTTGGAATCTATCTATCTGTGCGTGTCTGTGCGTGCATGTGAAAAAATTTTAAAAAAATGACTCAAATTTAAAAAACAAAACAACTTAGCTCATTTTTTTAAGAAAAAAAATTAGCACTGCATAAAAAAGAAAAGAGAAATAAAAAAATTGGTATATAGTTCGAATAAAGTTAATAGTGATGAATATCATGATGAAAACTAGTGCTTGTATTTTAGGTCTCTCCAACTCNCAAGTGGTTATTCAGTTCTTTGAATAAAAATAGAAAAAATAAAAAACCTGGAGATCTAAAAGATGAACTACAGAATTTGCTTCAATGGAGGCGGTTCCTAACAAGGTGTAAATATCATTAGAAGTAAATATATGAAATAAATGCGCAGAATCCTCCATTTTTTTCTATTGGGTATTGTATTAGGTTTTATGAACCATTTCCAAGCCAGTTTCTTAAAACACAACTGATATAAGTGTAGTTTAATAAAATTCTCTTACCCACCGAGATAATTTTAAAAGTAGGATCCAGATTTCTCCTTACAAGAAAAAAGTAATAGGGAAATTTACATACCCAGGACTCAATTCTTACGTATTTACATATTTCACACCTAAACTTTCTTATTTAATACATAGCACTTCAATGTTTTAAAGCTATGCATGAAAAGGCGTTGCACTCATAGGAAGTTTTGACTGCTTTGTGGGTAAAATGTGAAGTTTAGCTGTAGGATATGTGAATATATTAGAATTGACTGCTACTATCTATGTAAATGCCCCCAAAAAATAATAAATAATTAGGATTTAAAAAGTAAAGTGTTATTCAACAGTCGTCAAATATCAATCATTCGTCTAAAAAAATCATTACATACTACTAGAAATACAAAAATAAGATGCAATATCATAGCACATACCAATTCGCCATTGCAGTAAACCTCAAAAGCCCCCGAACTCTGCAGAGAAGATTGAAGAAAGTTGCCAAGAAGCCAAGTGGAGGCTATTGCTCCAAATCTATTGGCACGCAGAGAGTAGTACCATGGAGGAGGTGCCATTCCCAGTCTGGGAAAAATATGCTCTCCGGCCACAATAATAGCAATCAATCCTACTTGGGCAACAGGAACTACCTTGCTTGCTATGCGTTTTGGAAGAGGAGGAGGATAATTTGATAGGATAACCTCAATTCCAGGAAATGAAGCTTCAAGCATATTCTTCATGTTTACTGCAGTTCCTCTTACCAAGAAAACAGATTAAAAATCAATTTTTTTGGAGAAGCAAAAAAAATAAAAGAACGAGGTTTAAGTAAATCTTGATAACAAACTAGCAGTCCATCATAAAATTTTGTTTTTTACCGAAATTATTTTCCTCTTAGGCAAAAGATGTAAATAAAAAATTTCAATGAAAAAAACAACATACCGACTTTCATTAACTATTTCATACAACGTACATGAACTTGTCCAATAGATAAGCCACGAAACAAAAGAATTTCAGTAAGAACAAAAAGGGACAAAAAAAATTTATGTATTTAAATTTTTAATACTTGTACACAAGGTTTTAAAAACCGTACCGGGCCGGCTGGTTTTATCTGGTTCAACCGTGAACCAATCATTCAACCGATTTGATCCAAGCTCAAAACTATTTATGCATAGATCCGGGATTGAGCTGATCAGAACCAAGGTTGAGCCGATCAGGTTTTATAAAACCGATCAGTTAAATATTATTAAATTTTATCTTTTAATTTTGATGGAATGACCGTTAATAAGAAATTTAAAATAAAAAAGAACATATCATGTCTTTAAATTTTTATTTATACTATTGTTCAACATATTCATTTTTTAAATATAAATATTATTTGTTGAATCGATAAAAATAATATTAATGTGTCGTTATTATGTTATTTAAATTAAATTAAAATAATTTAATTATTTATTACATCATATCACTTCAACCCCAAATGAACCATTAAACCTGAAATCTTTACTTCTTTCGAATTGATGTCTGGTCCGATTTTCACAATATTGGATATGACATTTGATAGCAGTCAAGCTCCTCTAAATATATTTTCATAAGCCAAAAATAAAATGGTAAATCTTATGATCTTCGCGCTTGCCAATTGCAGGGACGAATTTGATGATCTTAGCAAACTGCGTCTGGTACTCTCGAACAATCTTCAATCTTTGCTCCAGTTTCCTCAAATCATTCATCAGCTTAGCACGGTCATCGCCTCACCATCTTTCTCAGCAACCTTGCCGAAGCAAGTGGCAAACAAGCCGTCGTTGAGTATCACTGGTCAAAGCAGAGGAGTCTTTGATGTGATCCAAAGTTTCAATGCTATCTAAAATAAGATCCAGAGCTTCAACAGGACCATCAACCACAATACAGAGCTTAGACGCAAGCTAGGGCACGATTGAAAGCCCTTGTCCCAATGTGCGGGTTTAGCAACTGAGCGATTAAGCCTTTGTCCCCATATTTATTTTGTCATTGTTTTTTTGAAGTTTTTTTTTTTCAAGATTGGGATTTCCATACATAACACGGAATTCTCATGTATTTTACCTATCTCACACCAAAACTTTGATAATTACATGCATACTACTTTACCTAATTTGTGAATGGCGATAATTAATGGTTGTTTCGATGTGGTAGAACATAATTGAGTGGTATGTAGATAAATATGAAGATTTGGGTGTTAGATATATAAATTCAGAAGAATTGTGTGTTATGTATGTAAATGCCCCATTATCTTATAAGTTATTTAAAAATGTAAAATCTAGTATATAAATAAATTAGCACCTTATCACTAAAAAACTCCATTTGCGAGATAAATTGACAACCTATAATGATTTGTGATATCTTTAATACAAAATATTAAAAATATATAATTAATAATTTATTAAATATAAAAAAGTGTCCATGTTGTATCGTGTCCTTTTTTTGCAATTATATTATGTCATCGTATCATATCGTGTCGTGTCAGTGTCTCAGTATTTGTGTCCGCGCTTCATAGGTTTTGTGTCATCTCCAAAAAAGTAGTCATATTAAGAGTCGGTGCTCCAATAGTCTCAGTGGGTTGACCAAGATCAGCAGACAACGACAAAGGGAGCAGGACCCCTAGGTACATGTACTTACTAGCTCTCGAGACTCCCGTTGCACGAGCGATTACAACACCTCTTCTTTTTAGAGTCATTCTAAACAATTAAATTTATGTGAAATCAAAATTGGCTAAATAACTAGAATAATTTATTCCCCATCCAATCCTAAGAAGACAAGTAAAATGGAATACAAAATAAGGATGTATAATACAAAAACATAATCTCTGACACAACTCTGTCACGACTTTGGTCTGAAAGATGGCAAGCCATGGGAAAAAGGGCGTGATGGAAATATTTGAACCTATTTTATATTCTCAAAAGAAGATATAGAAGCAATATGAAAAGAATATAAATTTTATTTCATTTCATTCCATAAGTTTGACAAGTGAACTTAAAAGAAAAGAAAAAATTGAATTGACAATAAGAAAAAACTGCCCAAACCCAAAAAGTAAAAAAATATAATTAATTTGAAACTGAAAATAGTCAAAAATAAATTTAAAGCTACAAAGTTTGATTCAATGGAGAGGATCCTCTGAGTTTAACCTACTATATAAAAATTCAACGAGTGAGTTTGACAAATTAAACTCAATAAATAACTAATATTTATTAAAGTATAAATGACAAAAGATGGGGCATGCATTATGAAAAAAGAGGAAAACTTATTTTATGCACAATAAAGTTTATAACAAGAGTATTAAATGCATATGATCATTAATATGAGTAACTTAAACTCATACACTTCTATAAAGATATTATATGCCACAATATCAGATGTACTTATACGCACAAGACTTAGAATCTTTTAAAACTACCTGATATATATATATATATATATATATAT
>JXCR01143731.1:189769-255245 GCA_002079205.1 Phalaenopsis hybrid cultivar | reverse complement strand
CCAGCACATCCTCAGATGAAGTTTGCTCGTTGAAAGAATAGCTTGGGGTAACCTTCACAGATCAAGACTTGCTGCTTGGTACCGCCGACCACAATCGTCCACTCTACATCTCCGTCAACATCGGCAGATTTATGTTATCCAGAGTTTTAGTGGATCCTGGAGCATCTCTTAACTTAATGAGCCTACGGACATTGGCTTATTTGCATATTGAAGCTCAAGAGCTTACGGCCGATAAGATGATGTTAAGAGGATTCAACCAAAAAGGAGAAAGAGCCCTCGGATCAATTACATTACTTATGAAGGTTGGAGAACTCGTGATAACCACTAAATTTTATATCATCGACGCCAAGACCTGTTTTAACGCTCTATTGGGTCGACCATGGATTCATGAGCACAATATGGTTCCATAATCCCTACACTAGTGCATCAAATACAATAAAGATGGTCAAGAGAATTGCATCAAGGGAGATCTACAACCATTTTCAGTGCAAGAAGTTGGTATCCATGAAGATACTGCCTACTACGCGTCTCCAAAGAAGACTGTCTTCTTGCGCGAGATTCTGACAAGCAAAGATAAAGATTCAGAAGAATCACAAAGAGGAGGTCATTCAACTCTGCTTCAGCAATCATCCACCACTCCTTTACAAAGATATGGTGAAAGACCTTTTAATTCACGCACCCGATGTCGAGGCCGGGGACGTGGACGAGGTAGGATCAATTTAATTATTGAACGGACTAGGCCAACTATCAACATTGGTGATGAAGAGAGTTCTGAAGACAAAGTAATGATGACAAGATGGAAGAGACCTCAGTACAAGATATCCCAGGACGATACAGAAAATAATGAATATAAAATAATGTATGATCGGATAAACCACTATGTGAATACTATGACCCTTACTCTGATTCTCCCTCAAAAAGTTGCGAGTTTAGAGGTCAAGGAAGTCTGTAGTGTTGGTTCAAAGGCGATAAAATTTTACTGAGCTTCTACCTTTATTGAGCAAAAACATGTAAATTTGGATGTTGATTCTAATGAATTAATGAAATTGCCTTTTGGTTACTTCTCACCTTGTGTTCAGAAGTTAATTTTTGGATGTTGATTCTAATGAATTAATGAATTGTTTTTGGTTACTTCTCGCCTTGTGTTCAAAAGTTAATTCAACAGGGACACTTACCGAAATGAATGCCACTTCTCGCCTTGTGTTCAAAAGTTAATTCAACAGGGACACTTACCAAAACAAATGTCAAAAGGTAAATTTCAACTTTATGAAAAATTATGGAATGGTAAAAGTAAAACTCCAATTTCAAAAGAGGGTCTCGGATTGGTACAGTCTGACCAGTCGACGATTCTCAATTTTGCATGATTGTTACTAGTGAGTCAGAAGAGGATTGCCTCGACATAAAGGATGACTCTAATGATCAACCAATAGAAGATGCCCCCCCCTCAGAGTTTGAGGAAGAAATTAAATCTACCGTTGATGAATTAAAAGAGATTAACCTCGAGACTGAAGAACAACCCCGGCCTACATTTATAAATTCTTTACTTAATGACAAAGAATCTACAGAATTGATCAAACTATTAACAGAATTTAATGATTGTTTCACATGAAGCTACGATGAAATTCTAGGATTATCCGCGGAAGTTGCAGTCCCTAAACTCGGGGTGGACAAGAGTATAACCCCAGAAAAACAAGCTCGCAAGAGAATGCGCCTCGAGATAGAACAACAAGTCATCACCGAGGTGAAGAAATTGATAGACACCAACTTTATTAAAGAGGAGCAATAACCCAAGTGGTTAGCCAACATCATACCTGTTAAGAAGAAAAATGGACAGATCTGTGTTTGTGTCGACTTCAGAGATTTGAACAAAGCCTCTCCTAAAGACGAGTTTCCACCACCTATACCGGAAATGATGGTGGATATCGCTTCAACAAATGAAATTTTCTCCTTCATGGATGGATCATCGGGATACAACCAAATCAAGATGGCTCCCAAGGATGCAGCACATACAGCCTTCAGAAGACCGATTGTAATTTTCTGCTACACAGTGATGTCGTTCGGCTTAAAGAAGGTCGAAGCAACATATTAGCGTGCAATGATGAAGATTTTTAACGACCTCATTCACAATCAAGTAGAATGTTATGTGGATGATTTGGTCATTAAAAGTAAATAGAAAATAGGCCATTTGTATGATTTGAGGATGGTGTTTGAATGGTTACGATGATATGACCTTAAAATGAATCCCTTAAAGTGCGCCTTTGGCATTACCTCCGAACTAGGATTCGTTGTCCGTCATCGGGGAATCGAGATCGATCCGGATAAGATTAAAGCTATCTTGGAAATGCCTCCACCTGAAACCTTGAAAAAACTACGTTCTTTCTAGGGGAAGTTGGCATATCTGAGAAGCTTCATTTCTAATCTCTCAAGTAGGTGTCAGCCTTTCTCGACATTAATTAAAAAGGACGCAGTTTATTTGGGAAGAGAAATGCCAGCGGGCCTTTGAGGACATCAAACAATACTTAATGACACCTCATGTTTTGGCAGCCCCTATCCCAAGGAAACCTCTGATACTTTATACTATGGCCTTAGATGACTCTCTCTAGAGCCCTCTTAGCCCAAGTTAATGATGAGGGTAAAGAAAATGCACTCTACTACTTGAGTCGTCGTCTAATTCCAACAGAGATAAGGTATCCACCTATTGAGAAGCATTGTCTGGCGTTAATTTTTGCCACCGAAAAGCTTAGACATTACATGCTTTCTCATAAAATTACCCAAATCTTAAAAGTTAATCCATTGCAATAGCTGATGACCCGACCAACACTCTCTGGATGTTTAACGAGGTGGTCAATGATTTTATTGCAATTTGATATAACTTTTGTGCCCCTCCGTGCTATCAAAGGACATATACTAGCAGACTTTCTCGCTGCACACCCACTGCCAGCTGGGTCCTCTCTCAACGATGAGTTACCAGATGAGCAAATAGTACCAATGGAATTCTCCAGTGCGCAACGCTGGGAAATGTACTTCGATGGTGCTTTGTCAGCCAGAAAAGACAAAGGGTCAGGCACATTTACACTAGACAAAGCAGGAATTGGTTTGATCTTTGGTTCTTATACCACCTGACAGAGCCATGCACCAACAATGAAGCAGAATATGAAGCTTTAATTACCGGATTGGAAACGGTAATCTAATTGGATATAACAAGAATTGCCATCTACGGTGACTTCCAACTTCTCATTCCAAGATTAGCAAACCAATTTTGAAACCAAGATTAGCAGAATACCATCGTTATATGATGAAGCTCCTGGAGCAGATCCCCGATGTGACTTTCTACCGGATTCCTAAGGGAGATAAAGCCCATGCTGACGCTCTAGCAAAACTGGCAAAGAAAATGGCGTGTCCCCCAGAGGATTCCATTGAAGTCACAGTGCAAGGAAGACGAGTCTTGTCTCTGATCGACTTCAAAACTCTACACAAGCTAGAAAAAGAAGAAGCAATAAATACAGTTGAAGACATCAACGAAGATTGGTGCAAGTCATTATAGAATATTTGCATACTAGAAAGCTGCCATAAAATAAGTCTGAGGAGCACCACTTCACAAGAAGGGCCATGTCTTACGCCCTGGTGGGAAATGTTCTCTACAGAAGAACGTTCGATCAAATGTGGCTACGGTGTTTGAGCAGAGCTGAAGCATAGAATATTGTCAAAGAGGTACATGCCGGATTGTGTGGTAATCACCAGTCAGGACCGAAAATGAAAATGAAGATCAAAAGACTCGGATATTATTGGCCAGCAATGATGCTCGATTGCATGGATACAGCCAAAAGATGTCACCAAGGTTAGGTGCATGGGGTGGTCTTACACCAGCCTCCGAATGTGCTACACCCAATTATTGCCTCGTGGCCATTCGAGTGTTGGGGCACGGACATAATAGGTCCGATAGACCCTCCATCTACCAAAGGATACAGGTTCGTACTTGCCGTTACAAATTACTTCTCCAAGTGGGCAAAGGCAGTACCGTTACATGAGTTTACGACACAACACATCCTTCAATTTTTTAAAAGCTAATTTGTTTACCGTTTCGAAGTACCATGAAGAATAGTTTCTGATAATGGGACAGCTTTCAGAAGCACAAAGATCAACAATTTTGTCAGAAGACGTGATAGATTCGAGATACTCTACAATTTACTATCCCAGAGCAAATGGTCTGGCTGAGCTTTCAACAAAACACTGGTACAGATTTTGAGGAAAACACTGGATGAAAACAAAAGGGATTGGCACAACAAACTATTAGAAGCCTTGTGGGCCTTCCTGACGACTTGCAGGACTCCCACTCAGTGTACACCTTATATGCTTGTGTATGGGTCCGAGGCCGTGCTACCGCTAGAAATCTAGACACCATCTCTCAGAGTCGCCGTTGCCAACCAACTCACAATGGAGGAAAGTGCAAAACTCAGACTTGAAGAACTCGAGAGTCTTGAGGGAAAACGACTAGAAGAACAACAACATTTGGAGCTTTACCAGGCAAAGATGGTACAAGCCCATGAAAAATTGGTCCGCCCAAGGATATTCAAAGTTGATGACCTTGTACATGTGCTCAAAAGGCCTATTCTTGTACGCCGCAAAGTAGGTGGAAAATTTGAGCCAACTTGTGAGGGACCATTTATCGTTGAAAAGGTCTACACAGGAAGAGCTTACCAGTTAATGGACTTTCGGGGTGAAAGACCCATGTTACCAATAAACAAAGGATATCTAAAAACCTATTACACAACCTGATGCTGCTTGCCTCTGCTTGCTTTAAAACTTTAAAACTTTGATAGTTTTAGGATTATCTATATGGCCAAATGTCTATGATCGGGTCCAAATTTTGTAATTAACATTAATATAATGAAAATTTTGAATAGAAAAATATTTCAAACTTTAAAATTTCTTCTTTACACTTTTAATTAAATAAAACTCATATATAAAATTCTTCAAACCCAAAACAAAGTAAAATTTATTTTAATAAATACTTCATTTTGTTCTTGTTCATGACAAGTTTCGGCCCATCGACTTTTTTCCTGTCGTCTATAGAAAAATGTCGGGACAGCGGCTGATCTTTGCTTTCCAGGATGGCTGGAACCTCGCATTAAATGAGGAGATGGCGCTGCGAGGTGGTACCATAGACTTCAATGAGGATTTCAACCAGGTTGACATAGACTAAGAAGGTCCTCTAATGGACGTAGTCAGCTGCAAAGAGAAGAGGGACTTCCTTCACTACTGAGAGTGACCACTAAAGATAATGTATCACGCAAGGGCAAGAACGTGATAACAGAGCGAGATCTGATGAAGGGTCCCAGCTGTCTCACCTCCGTGGTAGCTACACCGGTTGGAGGCTTAGTAGAGGCCAATAATGAAAGACTACCAAGTACTCCGCTTCGCAGGACGCAATGCAGGAACACCAGTCGCAAGAAGCAGAGAGCTTTTATATGACAAGAATGCAAACGACAAAGAGAGACGAACAACTTGCTCACCCCTATTCCTGAGGGGCGCATTTACGATCCAGACCTGAAAGAAACTTCTTCTAGCATACCCACCACGGATGAAGAACCATGGTTTGTGACAGATTCAAACACACTTTCAGTTTCAGATGTTTTGTGCAAGGGTTGCCTGACATGCAAAGTTGAAATATCGACCGGAAAATCAGCCACGGGCGCATTTGTAGAATGCCCAGATTATAATGTTCTGCATCTACAGTGTTTTATTACATTAGAAGAATACACTTCAAGCACCAACGAGTCTCAGACTCCGAATTTTATGATGGATGAACCATATGTCCCGCTGGGGACGGATCAGTATGTACCGTGGAGCCCAGGGTCGTACATCCCGTTAGAGGCCGAGTCTCATATTCCAGATCGACCAGCACCAGTTTAGGTTCCTGTCGATGCTCAAAGGAAGTAACGCACGCAACAGCTGCCAACTCCTGGTATGGTAGAATACTACAAGATAAGCAGAGTAAATAAAAGAGAATTCGAGTTCTATGAAGAGGTTCAGGGAAAGTTCGTCAACATATTGGAAGGCTTGGAGCTGTACACCAGGGTTTTCTCCGAGACTGATGAAAGAAGCATTCTGGACTGCATCTTCGATTTAAGAGACAGAGCTCGAGCAGGCCTTCTCATGGAAAGGACATATTTTGAGCCAAAGAAGTGGATGAGAGGGAAGGGAAGAATCACCAACCAATGTGGCTGTTGTTATAACTTCACAAATGACAGACAGGAGAATCCACTTGGAATCCTCAGACATGATCAAGTAGATCTGCTACCGCCAATGATAAAATGGATGATCAAAAGAATGGTCAAATAGAATATTCTACCTGCTACCTGCATTCCCAACAGTTGCATTTCAATATTTATGAAAAGGGTGATTGTATTCCCCCACACATTGATCATCATGACTTTGTGCGGCCTTTCTGCACAATCTCATTTCTGAGCAAAGCAATATTCTATTTGGGAAAGAAATTGATATAGTCGGCCTAGGTGAATTCAGAGGTTCTGTGGAGATTCCTCTTCCAGTCGGTTCAGTACTTATTCTCAAGGGCAACGGTGCAGACGTTGCCAAACATTGCATTCCAGGAGTACGACACTATAGGGTGTCTGTGACTTTCCGCAGGATGGATGACAGTAGTATGCCATATGGATTCCAGCAGGACCCAGAATTGGAGGAGTTACTTTCATACGAGCTATGAGAAGGTTGTACCTCTAAGTACATGCAAAGTGAACTCTTATCCTGGAGCATGAATTAGAAGGTCTGCTTGATCAGAAGCTCAACATACCTGGTACAGAGGGTTCACTTACTTTCTTTTACAGCATGACATGTATCTGATGTATTCAGTCTACAATGTATTCATATCATAAGATGTTCTCGATGCATTTCGACATAGACTACAGAATGTACCTTTTGAGGCATTAGCCTGTGTTCGATTTCTGACATCTTTGTTGGAGTAAATTAATGGAAATTTCTCTCAAATTGTGTCTTTCTGTCAGTTGCCTTTTTGTGGGAGGGATGAAAGCCACGAACCACGTGTTGGATCAAAATTTCAATGAACAAAGAACGAAACAACAAATTTTTAACAATAAATAAAATATAAATATAAAAGAAAATAAACACCAATAAATAAACAACAAAATAAATTTTTTTTTGAAAATCGTCCAATTAAAATTAAAACTTTAAAGACTTTTTTTAATAAAAAATTAAATGTGATAAAAATCTGTTGAGTGGATTCTCTCGTTTTCAGAGTTTCTTACTCTTTGTGCGCACAGAACAACCATCTTTATTTGCATTAACTCTCTTCAATCCCCGCGGAATTTTTTATTCTGCACAAAGTTCTACAGATTTTCTACAAAATCAACCTTTCCACATGATACACTTCTGCAAATTCAACACCACGAGCTCTTTGTAAATTTCAATTCTCACATCTTTGAATTGATACCTACATTTCAATTCTCACATCTTCGAATTGATACCTATATTTCAATTCTCACATCCTCGAATTGGTACATACATTTCAATTCTCACATCTTCGAATTTATACCTACATTACAATTCTCACATCTTCGAATTGATACCTATATTTCAATTCTCACATCTTTGAATTGATACCTATATACCTTAATCCTGATTATCACATTTCGAGATCGACACCTAAATTTTAACTCTTTTTTTGGAATTGATACCTACATTTCAATTCTCACATCTTCGAATCAGTACCTAAATCCTGATTGTCACATTTCGAGCTCGATACCTAAATTTCGACTCTCTTCTTGGAATTGATACCTACATTTCAATTCTCACATCTTTGAATCAGTACATAAATCCTGATTCTCACATTTCGAGGTTGACACCTAAATTTTGACTCTTTTCTTGGAATTGATACCTAAATTTTAAGTCTCACAACTTCGAATCAGTACCTAAATCCTGATTCTCACATTTCGAGGTCAATACGTAAATTTCAACTCTTTTCTTGGAATTGATACCTAAATTTCAATTCTTACGTTATCAAACCATTACCTAAATCCTGATTCTCACATTCTGAGGTCGATACCTAAATTTCAACTCTCTCCTTGAGATTGACACCTAAATTTCAATTCTCACATCTTCGAATCAGTACCTAAATTTTGATTCTCATCTCTTGAGGTCGGTACCTAAATTCCGACTCTTCTTGTCTTTTCGAAATTGATACTTAAATTTCAATTTTCACCTCGGGGTCAGCACTTGCATACTGATCCCCATCCTCTAGAAATATCTGAGATTTCATAACTCGAAATTCGCTCTCCGATCTCCGGTGAGAGTCCCTCCTTAATTTCAATCATACGATCATCCGCTAGTATCCCCAACAAAAATAAAACAAATCACACACACAACTCTACACATACTTCTGAGTTATTTGACTTAGCAGTTTGTATTGGTTTTCATTGATCTCGTTGGTCAACGCCAATACGCGCATTGTGCTTACCCAGCACACCACACCTATTGAGGTTTAGTTTTTCCTCTATAGCAGCCTAAGGTCTAGCCATAGGAATTTCTTATTGACTATTCTTAGAAGACTAGACAAGGAGCCCTCACCATTAGAAATTCTATCCTCTTCTCTACTCAACTTGAAGTTCCACATATTGGTCCTAACCTCTAGCACTTAGTAGGTGGGGTCATTGTGGGGGAACTCAAGATGAGTCACCCTTAAGACTGTTGGACCTTAGGGTTGACCTTGGGTGTTGGTCTGGAGCTAAGTCACTCACTACTCTCATCTACACTCACATTCACTCACAACCTTAAACTCAAATTTCTAGCCTAGGTCCCTTGATCTTTTTGGGATACTCATGTAGACGGTCCCTAAACATACAAGCCACAGGGATATGGTTTGGCTTAGACCACTATATTGAGGACCCAAAATGGGGTTTCCATTGGTCCATGACTTGTTGGTAATGGTTGGTACCTCAACTCTACCAAAATACCCATCTTGGCCTTTTGCCCCTAAACACCCTCAAATTACGAAAACACCCCTCCATAGCCCAAAATTTAAAAAATTCCAAAAATTCTCAAAAAAAACTCAAAAAATCCCAATTCTTCTTAATTTCATTTTTCTCAACTACCAAATGACCCAATTTTGCCAATTTGATCATCTTTAACCAAAACCCCCAAATTTTCCTTTAAGGGCCCAAATTTCCCTATATTCAACCCATATGTCCATCAAATTGATCTCAATTGGCCTCAATTTCAATCATAAACTCAAAATAACTCTCAATATGACCAATCTAGACCAAATACAAGCCTAATTGGCCCATGATTTGAACCCAATTTTGATTTAGGTTAAAGCCCAATTTTGACCATATGACCTAATCTCACCAAATTGAACCCATAGCCTAGTCAATTGGCCCCAGTTAATGTTGTAAAATCTTTATAACATTCTTACACATCAAAATCAACCACCAATTCGCCTTGGTGAAGCCTCAAATCCTTTTGATTTTGTCCTAAATCTAAAATTCCCAAATTTAGCTCCAAATTGGTTAAGTCCCCAAATTTCACCCAATTTACATCCTTAACCTCCGAATTGGCATCCAATTCATGTTGAAAACTCTTCATGGGGTCCCTATTGACCATTTACAATAATTAATTTGGACTTAGCGCAAGGCTAACCCAAGCTAAACCCAAGCCTAGCCCGACATGCCCAAATTGGCCAAATCTCAAAAATCCCTCAAATTGACCTACCAATTGACATGGATAACCTAGACCAAACCCAAGTTTTGGTCATTTGCACTCACTTGGACCCATGGACTAAATGTGACCTAACCACCCTAAAGTCACCAAATTAACTCCGTCACAACCATTAGTTGGACTTAGTGACCAGTCTATATACCATGAAACCACCTAAATGAAGCCATGGACCAAAGTTCCCCAAAATCAAGGGATATTATTTCCAAAAGTACATGTGCTTAAGATATCCTTACCAAAATTAGGTATTATTGCACTAAATTGCTTTGGCATATTCCCTTGGGTTCCCTGAGCTCCTAGCCACCTCCCCCTGGCCCGCTGGCAGGCCTAGTGGCCAGAAAAGCTCAAAACTGAGAGCCACCCCCATGGCACTTCACCCAAATCAAACCTAGAGGCCAGCTCAGCCAAACCAATTGATGAAGCTCCTCTGCCTTTCACCTAAGCACTGCAATGCACCCAAACCTATGCCCTGAGAGCCACCCCATGGCCATTTTTATAAAAACTCACTTCCATGGCCTTAGGAGGTGTCCTAAAATTTCCATAGGGAGGGGCCTCTCCAAACTTCACACCGAGGTTCCCTAAGATTTTCTCAGTGCATTCCAACCATTTTCCCTCACCAATTCTCATTACCGGAGCTCAATTTTGAGCTTGGAACCTTGCCGGAAACCAGGATAGAATCCAATACACCTCCACAGTCCACCAAACCTAAATTAACTCGACTCACACCTTCACAACAGTGAAAGAAGCTAAATCCCCATCAAGTCTCCCTTCCACAGAGCCTCTACCATAGCTCTATACCAACACCCAAATCCAACCGTGATGGAATTCACACCTAGGCCTTACACTGAGACCAGGGACTCAATTCCTAGTCTCCTTAGACCCAAACAAACGTACCTAGACTTTCTGATCGAAGCTTCACTTCTCAGAGAAAAGGTATAAAACCTCACCTCATCCCTAGCCTATTTTGATTCTCCATTTAATTAGGCTTAATTTAATCGTATGATTATCGTATGGATGTGTTCGTCTCACTTAGACGAGTCCATAGGATCAAACTTGAGGTGATTTGGTTGAGTCGAGGCCGAGATCTTAGGGTTTCAGAGCAGACGGTCACGGGATCATTCTATCGGGGATGATGACAGAGAGTCGTTGGATCGAGCGTGTATCAAATGCACGGAGGAGATCGAGTCGGGCGAGGCTTCGGGACATAAACAGCGGGCGAGTCAGCACTGAGGTAGATGGCGGCATCTAATGGAAGCGCGCCGCATGGAGCTTCGGAGCCGTCATAGGTTGAGGTGGCACGCACGGTTTAAATAGATAAAGAGGGCTTTTTCCTATTTATTTAAATACCCCTAACTTAGAAAATTCATAACTTTATGTAGAAAAATCACAAAAATAAATTAAAAAAATCACTTGCTCAGTGAATAGTGAAGAACAACGTGGAATAAATTTCAAGTCCATTTAATGCATATTTTATTTTTGATTAATTAAACACTGTTTGAATATTTGATTCTCCATGCATATTGACACATCACCTTGGCTTGAAATTTTGACATGTTGTAGCCTATGTCAAGGGAAATATCCTCTGATTTTTCCAAAGTTAGAGGAAGTCCCTACATAGAGATCCATATTTTTCAATTTTTTGCACATTATTTCCTTAAAATGACCATAAAAATTAGCATGTTGGTTACAAAAATCCAAGAAAATTTTGGAAGGTTCACAATGACTAGAGAAGCTTTTAGAAATAATTTCATGGGTCAAGTCATTTAAAATATACTTAATTTTTATGAACACTAAATCATTAAAATAATTAATTTTGAAAAATATAAACATTTAAATGACTTGATTTTTATTCTCCACTGTGGTTCCTGATCTAGAGAACTCACTATAAAAATTTTATAATATTTTGAGTACATTTGATAACTTAAGTTGATTTTTAAAGATAAACATCATTTTTGGCATTTAAATGATTTTTAAAAATTGAAATATAACTAAAACATTTATAAAAAAAAAACTTATTTTTTTAGTTCTCTGGGACCAGGGGTATTTTCAAAGAAAAAATTAAAATTTAAATTAAAAACTTGATTTTTAGCTTATTTTTAATATTTAAATAATTAAAAATCCCTAAAAATCATAAGAATAATAAAACTCATGAAAATGTTCTGAATTACTTCCTAATCACTTAGGAACAATTAGAAAATTTATTGTGGTTTCCTAAATAAAGATATTGAATTTTAAAGCTTAAAAATGATATTTAAAGGCTAAAAATAAGTTTTCACTAAAAAAATTCCAATAAATCAAATAAAATCCAGAAGAATATAAAATCTTCTTCTCTGAGTTCTTTGACCTTAGGGAGACTTTTCAAAAATACTAAACTTAATTTTCTCCATTTAAAATATTTTATATTTAATAAATACCAGAGAACTTAAAATAATTCTTAAAATTCAAATAAAATTTAAGAAATCATGAAATTTGGTCCAAAGGATTCTCTAGCCTAAGTTTACCTCCAGTAAAAATTTCAAGGGATTAGAAGTTACCTTGGTCAAGTTAGAAATTTTCTTTGAAAAATCTTATTTTTGCATGAAAATAATTATATAAATAAAATTAAATTTTAAAAAATCACATTTTCTCCTCTCATATCTTAATTGACCCATGAATGAGGTAGGATAAAATTTCAAATTCATTTGAATTGAGTTTGACAAATTATGAACTGTTAGAGCCTCAGGGGCAAATGTGTAATTTTGGAAAATTAGCCTTAATTAACATTTAGGCTTAATTTAAGGAGACAAATGGGTAACCTATGATCTTAATCAATTTATTTGATGTTTGAAGCACAAGAGGTTAATTAGTAGAAACCAATCTCACTTTCCTCGAAAAGATAAGTTAATAAATTTCTAAATTATTAAAATTTGGGAGTTTATTAAAATAAAATGAGAAAATTGATGTTTGAAACACTAGGGGTTAATTGGTAGAAACCAACCTCACTTTCTTAATTAAAAAGATAATAAATTTCTAAATTATTAAAATTTGGAAGTTTATTAAAATAAAATGAACCCAGGACTTAGGGTTATGAATTTTGAAGTTAATAATTAAATTTAATTTCCCTATTTTGATGTTCAAATAAAATTCAAATCATTAATCATGATAACCTAAAGCTTGATCTTTTCAAACCTAATTAATACACTTACCTAGGTCTTAAGGACTTAGTAGTGACTTAGGCTAAATCAAGTTTATTTTAAATGAGGATTAAAAAAGTAAATATCATTGAAAATTAAAACATCTTTCAAACACTACAAGCCCAATTAGGGTTAAAATTTGGCTAAGTGTTCCAACAACACTAACTTGCCTCTTTAAGGGTCTTCACCCATATAATTTTTAAATTGAATCACAAGTTATAATTACCTTATTCTTAGGGATAATTGAGACATCAATGTTCACTGAGCATTAAGGGTATTTACATGATGACTTATTACGCACATAACAAGTTTAAAAGAACTCGGGATTTTCACCAGACAGTGAGAGAGTAGCTCAAACCTGCTTCTTTCTCTAAATCTATTGGATGTCTTGAAGATCCACTAAACTTAATATGTTTTGCTTGACAAAATCATCCTTGATTAAACTTCTAAGGACCCATCAAAATATGACATAGGGTTAGCAAACTACCAAAATTTCACTTCCATGATTCATATCAACTGCCTTCACATGTTATTTAAGTTTCAGGTGGTGGAACGAGAAGACCCACCATGTACTTTTTTATAGTTTTCAGCGTTGTCTTTCTTGTACTTTTAGGTTATAATTTTGTGCTTATACAAATTTGCATGGAAAACCAAAACTATCAGGATAGCCACAAAACCAAAACCAAAACCAAAACTAAAATTAAAAACAACCAAAATAAAATTCACCGCCACAACATTCAAAATATAAAACAACTCAAAATTTAATCACGAACATCACACAAAACTACAACTTCAACTAAATTAAGACGTCTCTATTGGATAATCGGGAATCCCTCGGAGGAGGAAACCTACGGTTGCTAACGAGGCTTCCCACGGTTCACCGCCACAACATTCAAAATATAAAACAACTCAAAATTTAATCACAAACATCACACAAACCTAAATTAAGACGTCTCTATCGGATGATCGGGAATCCCTCGGAGGAGGTAACCTACGGTTGTTAACGAGGCTTCCCACAATCTAAATGAAATTATGGAACCCATTAAGTTGGGTTTAGTAAGTTCATTTAGACTAAGTTAATCCAACAGAAAATAGTGGTGCCGGAGCGAGGAAACCGTAGGATCCTAACCAGTGTCGTTCTAATCAACTTTAATTTGCCCGCATAAAATTTAAAGAACTTCAACCATAGGGCCACCTGATTTGACGTTATAACTTGACATACTAGGAAGCTCAAACTCATCGCAGCTGGGAACGTAGAGCTAGCATGGTGGGCAGCACGACCAACTTCAACAACAAAACCTGTCTTCCCCAGCTAAACCAACCTTCCTTCGTTAGACTTAAATAACAAAGCCATAGGACTTTGAGGTTTCTTGCTTATGCAATGCAAATCCTCATCCAATATTTAGGCCTTCGTACAGCTCTGCTATACAATATAAGCCCTAACTCGTCTTAGGATTCTGAGGTTGTCGTCTGTCATGACCTAAATCACCACATCTTCTAGGTTATTTGTGTAATCGTTTTACATGAATATAAACCTTAACTAATAAAATTGGTAGGATGAAACACCTAAATATTTCTCCTTAAAATTGATGCCAAACATACCGGGGTTCTCCTCTGGATCCATGACATCCCCTAGTTCTTCCTCCTTTGGATTCTACAATAAAATGTTCTAAATTTAAACCAATCCCCTTTCACACCTTTACGTCTGATCTCATTGAAGAGTCCTACCCTTTGAAACTCTTGATTTTTATTGAGAGTCTTCTTAGGTGACTTTGGTCATTTAAGATGTAATTAACTATAGCGACTTGCCCTAATAGGAAGCATGTCCGAACCCAGCTTAATATAAACCCTATTTAATTCTTTATATTAAATAGAAGGAGCATGTCCGAACCCAGCTTAATATAAACCCTATTTAATTCTTTATATTAAATAAGGGAACTTTTCGGCAAATATATATGTTTTGCAGACCAAACGGATGTCATATATTCATTAGTTTATTTGATTGAGCCTCATCCTTAAGTCTTTTGTTTATCCTTCAGGATAGATACAAAGTTTGAGGTACAACGCTCTTTTATTTAAACTATGAAAAGTATGGGGTTAGTTTGATTTCAAACTTTTCTAAACTTCAATGTCCTTCCAAAGATGGCAACAGGATTTTAATTCCGGTGAGCGACAGCTTCTTACGGGCAACTCCCCCACCAACTAAAAATAATGCCGACACCCTCCTCGATACCTCTGTGGTATTTTTACCGATTTTACCAACTTTGCTCGCCACCTCGAAGTGTGTATCGCACTAATTCGAGCACTATGTGGCCTTGATTAGTCCATATATAGAATGCCTGCAGAAAAAGAGCCCCTAGCATGGGTCATATGGAATTCCTAGAGAGTGATCACCTGAAATCCCCACTGAGGGTCACTTTGCTGAGATCATGCCTAATTGTCATGAGGTTGGATCGCTCTATGCATCCAACACCTTTTTGATGACTATTCTGATTAGTTTGAGTTTGTTCACCACGTCAGATTGAGACGTTTAAGTCCCCACGAAGCATTGGCAGAACCTTTAAGGTATCCCCGACGTGAGTCTTCTGTGGGTACACTTTGAGATCGCCTCTTCAGTGATTTCTTCGACTTGGTTGATTCTACTCACCATGTATAGTCACATGTCATACTAATCAGAGCCTCATGCTGGCTTGATTAGTCTGTGCTTAAGTTGGGTATTCTCACACCCGCAGAAATCTCCAGCGAGAGTTATATCGCTAGTGCTCATGATGCACCATGGTGGTTAGACCGTTCTAGGTCATATAACCCTGCTATTTTGTCTTGACTACCTTAGTTGGATCTGTCCACCACGTCGAGTGCCATGTCGTGTCGGTGTAATGACCGATCCATGGATCCTCAGTGAAAGTTGCTTCGCTAGTGCTCACAGAAGCACTCCTATGGTTAGATCATCCTGGGTCATGTAACCATGTATTTGTCTCGATCGCTTTTGTTGGTTCTGACTACCATATCGAGCAACATGTTGTATCAGTTTTACTATCAATCCATGTTTCATTGTAACACTTAAATGTTCGACCACATTTGTTACCTTAGGCTATTCAACCATGTACTTGCTCACTTAATGCATGGTCAGGAAACTTATCTCCTGTACCATTTTACATGCATAGGTAGGATACCTACCTCCTGTCCTATTTGATAGTTGACTTGGCTGATTCTATTCACCATGTCAGATTGCATGTTGAACTAATCCTAGCTCTATGCTAGTCTGATTAGTCCATGCTTAAGATGGGTATTCTCACACCCGCAAAACTCTCCAACAAGAGTTACCTCTTACAGGTCCGTAAGGTACTATGAGGTTGGATCACTGTGTTTGTTCGACCCCTCTCGGCACCGATTTTGACTAGGTTGATTTTCATCACCTCATTAAGAGACATGTCGCATTGGTTTAAACTACTTCAGCTGGTCAATCAATCCATGTCCGGTCGTGATATTTTGATATCCGACGATACCAGGACGTTGTGTACGGTGAGGACCGCTTTGTTCGGCCTTACCGACCTGACTCAGATTGCTAGACTGCTTTGCTCAGCTAGCATTCAACACCTCTCAAACCTTATGACATTCTAGTCGGTTCTTTTATGAGGGTGTTTCGTCCCATGATGACTCTATTGGCTCCATAGCCATATACTTTTATGTGTCTCGGGCCCTATGACCTTAGAGTCTGCTATATTATGAGGACATTTTATCTTTTGACATTTTCAGCTTTTTAGCCACATGTTCTGATGTTTCTCAGACCGAACGATGCTCTAGTCGATCCTTTTATGAGAACATCTCATCATTCAACATTTCAGCTTTAATGTTGTGATCCTGAGCTAACTTACCTACCTGTTCAAAGAGCGACATAAGGCCCGACGGTAGTCCTCACACATAGCATAGGCATTCAGGGTTCTAACACCTTAATTATTTCAGGGTCACGCCTCTACAGCCTCTGAACCCTCGTTTCAGAGCGGATATAAGTCTCAAGTGCATTACTCATGGAAGACGTCTCCAGTTTTGGCTTCTCAGCCATCCGACTTTAGTGCTTCTCAGACTACACAATATTCTAGTCGATCCTTTTATGAGAACATCTCGTCATTCGATGATTTAGCTTGGTTGCTCGGCTTCCTAGCCAACCTTTGCTACCTCTCAGGTGATGATTTAAAACTCTTATTATTCATCACAAATGTAGTTCGGGTGTTGGGCATGCACCTCGATCAGTTAGCAGGAGGGATTAGAGTCTCATGGCTCTCCTTCCTAACTGATCAATGCGGACTAGGACTCAAAGGAGAGTCGTAGTTCGTGGGCATTCTCCTTTCAATCTAATCAACCTGTTACCACTTTGTGAGCGATGTAAGACCCCATAGCATTCCTCATTAAAGTGACAGGAGGCTTCCTAGCCAACCTTCCTTCCTCTCACTAGCGACAAAAAGTCCACAAGGCAGTCCTCATTGATGGAGCGCGGGTGTTGAGGTATGCAGCTCGATCAGTTTGCAGGCAGGGTCAGAGTCTCTTGACTCTCCTTCCTAACTGATCAACGCAGACTAGTCCTCAGATGTGAACTTTACAACATTCCTTCTCAATCTAGTCAACCTGTTACCACTTAGAGAGCGATATAAGTCCCCATGACATTCCTCATTAAAGTGATGGGCAGCTTTGTAGACAACCTGCCTTTTATACATGAGCGACGTGTAGCCCAACAATCCTCATTGATGAAGCACAGATGCTAGAGGATCTAACCCCTCAGTGTTGCATGGTCATGCCTCTACAGCCCTTGAACCACCGAGTTGAGTCACGTCTTTATGACCTCTGAACTCACCCCTAGGTCATGCCTCTACGGCCTCTGAACCTGTTTTTCTTTGTGGTTACGCCTCTACAGCCCCTGAACCACAATGTTAGGTCATGCCTCTACGTCCCCTGAACTCATTCAAGGGTCATGTCTCTACTACCCCTGAACCTACCGGGAGTGGTCATGCCTCTACGGCTTCTGAACCACTTTTCTGGGTCATGCCTCTATGGCCTCTGAACCTATTTTTCTTTGTGGTTATGCCTCTACAGCCCCTGAATGGGTCATGCCTCTACAGCCTCTGAACTCATTCGTTGGTCATGTCTCTACGACCCCTGAACCTACCGGGCGTGGTCATGCCTCTACGACCTCTGAACCACTTTCTGGGTCATGCTTCTAAGGCCTCTAAACCCATTGTCGGGGTGGATGTAAGTCCCATGTGCATTTCCCCCATCCTCCTAGAAGTGGATTTTGCTTTCGTGGGTTTTCCTTCCTATGGTACTTGGTTTTTTTTTATCGCTTAGGCTGCGTAGCGTCATTACTAACTTGGCTTGATAAAAAATTGAGCATCTTCCAACAAGTGCACTGTGCCTTGACTGCGCAGTACACTTGTAGGACGTCCTTTGTTTGCATCAATTTTTGATGTTACAAGTGTAGGGTGTCAACCCGTATGACTCAGGATAGTTTACGGTCTGTCTGTGACGTCCGATAGTTCAGACACCTACCCGAGACATTTTTGACGCGTGTTGAGGGGCACGTAGTCGAGGTCATTTTTCTAGGCTATGACTTTCTCTTAGGTAAAGATCGGTCGGCATTTGGCATGTCAGAGGACTTCGATCGAGTCAACGAATATTATGTAGCGCGTCGCGCACAATTTTGGCTCAAATTAGTCTGATCTTTTAACGAAGTGGTCCAGATGACCCTTGATGATGAAACAGACTACGCCGGTGTGTCCGGAATGTTGATTTTACTTATAGAGGACGTCCACTTCGCTACGACTTCGCGGGCGGGGTAAAAATGTGTGAATTATCATTTTGGGCATGATAGTAAAAAAAAAGTGGTCCAAACGACCCCGAATGATGAAATAGATCACGCAAGTGCGTCCGTAATGATGATTTTACCTAGGGGATCTTAATCTCAAAATAATGGCGCGTTTGGGCTATAAATGCACGGGGAGATGATTATTTAATTAATGTTAATAATAATAATAATAATTATTATATTATTATTATATTTTATTATATAATATCGCATAAGTTCTTTGGTCTCCCCTATCCATCGCGACAACCGCCGCCAGCTTCTTTCGCGAACCCTAGTTCACGAGCCGTCGCGCCGTGCTCCTCGCCGGTGAAGCTCGCCGTCGACCATGCTCCAAGAGCCTCCGCCGGAGCCCCTCAAGCCGCCAACCATCCTCTACTCTATCTTCTCCCTCGCGTTTTCAAGAGACAGCTATCTCACTGCTCCCTCTCGCGCCGCCTCCTTCGACCGACAACATTATCGGCGAATCAACAAGAATCCTCTTGTCACCGGTGGCCCAAGCTTGCAACCAGCCTTTCCCCTTCTTTGTGAAGCAACAAGCGTCTCCCCTCTCCTTTTACTAGCCCAAATTTCCTTCTAGCGGTTTGATCCTCTCGCCGGAGGCCTCATTTGCCGGCGGACTCCTCTTGCCAGGGATCTCTACCGTTGGTCTTGCTGAAGGGGTGGCCTCCTTTCACCGTAAATTCTCTTCATCTTGCGAGGCCTCGAGAGGGCTAGTTTGCTTTTGGTTTCTTTGCGTCAGTTTCCTCTCCCGCATAGGGGCTCGCTGGCTGGTACTCCTCTTTGTCGGTGACCACACCCAGCCGCCGACCTACCTTACCATAAGCACCCCTCCATCTGATTGGTTTCTCTTCAAATCTTCCCCTCTTTTGTTAGCGTCGTCCGACCCCTTCTCTAAGGAACATATCCGTCATATTTTCATATAACGTGATATTTATTTATCTTCCGTACCTTGCATACCTCACTGACTCACAACCTCCTATGCCTTTTTGTTGTCCTGTGCACGTTCTATGAGGCATACTGGAGTGTGGATCGGACGCAGATGAGCTTGGAGCAAGCAAGGAAAACGAGTCTGCAACCATCACGGTGGTGAGATTCTCTACCTCCTAGCCAGCATTAGGAATAGTCGAGTCTTGGCGTGTGGGTTTGATCACTCATACGAGGTGCGTGTGCCGGCGTGGGTTGGCCCTATGACGTGAATGCATGATGGATCATTGCTTTTCCTAGAGCGAGCCTTTAGGTTTGTACTTCCTGTGCTTGGCCAAATACCCCCTATAGAGCTGAGTGTCTCCCATCTTGTTGTGAGGCTTAGCACAAGTCTCGATGGGTCAGAGTCCATCACTTCCCTTGCTTTGGATTCCTCAGCTTTACTTGAAGAAGTTGGGAGGTCGGACTTGGCAAAGAGAGATAAGCTTTGTAGCCGGCTCGATTTGCAAAGTCTGGAGGAGTTCATAAAAATAGGCAAAGCTTTATAGCTACCTTTTTCACGAAGCTGTGGAGAGTTTCCCCCTCGGAGATCTGGGGAGAAATTCCCCACATTTCCTCACCAAAGCAAGAGGCGGTGGTGCCGCACATCCAATTGTCTAAACTTTAGGTCTCCCAGGTGAGGTCGTTAGTAAGAGCATGGCTAACTATCATATATGTTCATTTGCACCTCATTGTTTGCATGTGCATGTCCTGCATGTTACAAATTGTATGTCGCATATCGCGTCGAAACTTACACTTTGCACATTTCATTTGCACGTTGCATTTGCACTTGCATCTTGTGTCTCGCATTTGCACTGACACCGGCACCACTTGCACCTCGATCGGTCATCTCGGACCGATCAACACCACTTGTGCCTCAATCAATCATCTCGAATCGGTCGACTAATCACTTTTGTTCGACCGGCCACCACGGTCCGGTCGACCGATCACTTGTATTTTCATTTTACTTTTGTAAGTATATCGAATGTTTGACTTTTTGCATGTTGCACCATATGCATTTGTATTTGCACTTGGGAGATGCTCCCCAGTGAGAATCACCACTATCTCTGAGACACTGCCGCTTTGGTACATATTTCTTTGGGTCAGTGCCTCCTTGACACGCCTATCCCTTTTGGTCATTGTCGCCTCAGTACACTTTTGGGACACTACCGCTATGGCACGCCCACCCTTCGGGTCACTGTCGCTACGACACACCCATTTGTTCGGGTCGCTGCCTCCAAGGTATGCCCATCTTTTTCTGAGTCACTACCCCACGGTACACTCATGACTTCTATCACATGATTGCTGCATTTGCATGTTTGCATGGATAGCGAGCCATGCTCGTTAGGAGAGTGACCCCGTGTAGGTTGCAATGCCTTAACAAAAAATGCTTGCTGGGTTGATCCCGGTGAGTAATTCAAGTTAAGTCATCAAGATTGACACGAGTATAACTGTGCTAAAGATCTAATAGATCTAACTCGTGTCACCCCTCTTCGTGACACCTTTTAGATCCTTTGGATCTTTAGGATGTGGTTGGTATGACAACCCTGTCAAAGTCATACTATACTCAGATCTACTCTGCACTTAGATACTAGGTTGATGCACTTTTTATTAGATGGTGTGCTAGGCTATGATTTAGGGTGTTTAGGTAGTCTTTTTGATGCCTGACTATTATTCTTTGATGGATTGGTTGCCCTAGTCAGGTATCTTTCTTTTGCATTTTGTTTGTGGTGTGGTTGCATGTTGCATATGTATGGTAGTGTGTTAGGGCGCTTTTCTGCAAGGAGCCATGTCTATTTATATGCACACACATAGGTACCGCTATGGGGGAGCAAGTAATGATTTCTAACAATTTGCTTGCAGGTGCTATTAGCTTCCCCACTTTTAAGGCATGGCTCATGATACATTATTTGCATGTGAGATTTCCTGCTGACACTTATTTTCATGCAGGATTGAGTTTTTTATTTTTCTATGTACTTTTTAGAGTCTAGGAGAGTCATGTAGCAGAAATAAGATACAGGCACGAGTTCTGAGACCTTTACCGCTGGAACCACTGAAGGGGACTAGGAGCAGATGCTCGTGCCCCGTATCTTAATTCTGCATTTTATATTGATGTATAGAATTAGGATCAATTGTGTATATGCGGAGTCCGACCGCCCTCTTTCCTTTTTGGGATATGTTGCCGACCCAGCGGCACCGGCCTTTTATTATTTTGATTTGACTTGTTTTACTTTTTGCATCATATTGTATGTCTACACTTGCATGTGTTTTTCTTGTTTCTTTCTGTAGTTTATCTAGGATTTCACGATATAATTTAGGCTCATTAAGGACACTAAAATTGTAACCTTTTGCAAAATCCTAAATGAAATATTCAAGTAAATTAAAATTTAGGATTAACATATTCAGGATTTAAAAATTGCAACATTTACTTTCCTGGATGTACTAATAGGGCCTCCACAATAGTTAGGGACCACTCTAGATAATTACATTCATATTTGCATGTCCCGAGGAGGAGCCCCCGTGCTTCTCCAACGTGACTGGCCCAACATACCTCTTTATAGGTGGTTATCTAGTGCGCCTAGGCTGTTAGAAGGCTCTCTGACACAGAAAGGGTGTAAGTCCTTTTGTTTGGAGCATTTTCAGCTTTGTAGCTGAACCTCAATTTTCTTTTCCTTTCTGAGGCATCCTTGCCACTTTGGCAGATATAAGTCCCACCTCTTGGAGCTTCAGCTTTTAGTCATAAGATAAAGTTTCTTTCTTTTGACCTTAGGGGTACCGAGGTTCCCGTGGATGATGTAATTCACGGATTGCTGACTGGGGATCTCAGGATGTGTTGGGTCAGCTACCTTCATGACCAGGTAGACTTAATGTCCTAATAGCTGTGGATGATGGGTTTGTGGTACCCCGACCCAGTTACTTCTACCTTTTAGGATCACTCTACCATCCTTTTCTTGAGCCCCTTTGAGCCACATCGCTCCTTGACTTTGTTGATATCATTTTGATGGCTCGATGCTGATGAGCTGCTGCCTCATTTGGGATACGACAATTTGTCCTCAGCCCTTATGGCCCGGATGTGCTTTGACATGTTGGGATATCCCTGCCAAGATGATTTAGGTTATTCCATGGGCCCCGGGTGTTGATGTGCCGCTACCCATTCGGGATGTGAGAGACTCACCCTCTATCTGATGGCTTAGCGCGAGCTTTAAAGCATCGGGACTATTCCCAGACGGGATAACCATCCTTTGAGTACCTATTACCCCAGGTTCACGATAATATAAGTGAAACTCCTTTTATCGAGAGTATTCTTGCATACCCCCCAAGATATAATTAACCAAGTGCGATACCTCCCCTTGGGAGTGCTCTTGACCCCAGAACAGGCACCTACACCTGAATCTCTCGTTATAGGTAGTCTATGTAGGTATTCTTTTGTGGATATCAGTTTAAGGTGCTTTCAACAGACACTCTTAACCTATCCTTGCGAGGTTTACTGCACGTAGGCTCTCTACGTTTTGTGTTTTTCTTTTATTTGTCATTTTGTTGTTAGTCCCTTCTTATTCGATTCCTCTCCTCTTCGAATCACATATATGAGTCGGGAGGGAGATTTATTCGATAAGGGGAAGTATGCGATGATCGACAGGCTGACAACTCCTTCTAAAATAAAAGAGAAAATGAACGAAATAGCAAAAACCTCTTTTAACGCTCTACTGGGTCGACCATGGATTTATGAGCACAATATGGTTCCATCGTCTCTACACCAGTGCATCAAATACTGCAAATATGGTCAAGAAAATTGTATCAAAGAGACTTATAACCATTTTCTATGCATGAAGTTGGTATCCATGAAAATGCTACCTACTATGCGCCTCCAAAGAGGACTATCTTCTCTCCTGAAGTTATCACAAACAAAGATGAAGATTCAGAAGAATTACAAAGAGGAGGCTATTCAAATCCACTTCAACGATCTTCCACCACTCCCTTACAACGAGTTGGTGAAAGTTCTTTTAGTTCGTGGACCCGAGGTCCAGGCCTGGGATGTGGACAAGGAAGGATCAATTTAATCGTTGAACGGACTAGGCCAACCATCAACGTTGGTGATGAAGACAGTTCTGAAGATGAGATAATGATGATAGGATGGAAGAAACCTCATTACGAGATATCCTTAGAAGATACAGAAAAGAATGAATATGAAACAATGTATGATCGGATAAACCACTATGTGAATGCTATGACCCTCACTCCGATTCTCCCTAAAAAATTCAAGAATTTAGAGGTCAAGGAAGTTTGTAGTGTTGGTTCAAAGTCGATCAAATTTTACAGTGCTTCTATCTACTAAGCTTGAAAAACATGTAAATTTGGATGATGATCCTAATGAATTAATGGAATTGCCATTTGGTTATTTCTCGCCTTGTGTTCAAAAGTTAATTCAACAGGGACGCTTACCAAAACAAATACCAAAAGATAAATTTCAACTTTTTCAAAAATTATGGAATGGTAAAAGTCGAACTCCAAATTTAAAAAAGGGTCTCAGATTTGGTACAGTTGGACTAGTCAATGATTCTAAATTTTGCATGGTTGTTACTGGTGAGTTAGAAGAGAATTGCCTGGATATAGAGGATGACTCTACTGATCAACCAATAGAAGTTGCTCCCCCAGAATTTGAGGAAGAAATTAAATCTACTGTTGATGAGTTGAAAGAGATTAACCTCGGGACTGAGGAACAACCACAACATACATTTATAAGTTCTCTACTCAATGACGAAGAATCTTCAGAATTGATCAAACTATTAACAAAATTCAAATGTTGATTTGCATGGAGCTACAATGAAATATCAGGACTGTCAGCAGAGGTTGCAGTCCATAAACTTGTGGTGGACAAGAATATAACCCCATTAAAACAAGCTCCCAGGAGAATGCGCCTCGAATAGAACAACAAATCATCATCAAAGTGAAGAAATTAATAGACGCCAACTTTGTGAAAGATGAGCAATACCCCACGTGGTTAGCTAACATTGTACATGTTAAGAAGAAAAAATGAACATATTCGTGTTTGTGTTGACTTCAAAGATTTGAACAGGGCATGTCCAAAAGATGAATTTTCACTACCCATACCAAAGATGATGGTGGATATCGCTTCAACACATGAAATTTTCTCCTTCATGGACAGATTGTCAGGATACAACCAAATCAAGATGGCGACCGAGGATGCAGCACATACATCTTCAGAACACCGATCGCAATTTTCTGCTACACAGTGATGTTGTTCGGCTTAAAGAACGCTGGAGCAACATACCAACATGCAATGACAAAGATTTTTATGACCTCATTCACAACCAAGTAGAATGCTGCGTGGATGATTTGGTCATCAAAAGTAAATGAAAAATAGACCATTTGTATGATTTGAGGATCGTGTTTGAACGGTTACGACGATATGACCTTAAAATGAATCCCTTAAAGTGTGTCTTTGGCATTAGCTATGGGAAATTTTTGAAGTTCGTTATCCGTCATCGGGGAATCGAGATCGACCTGGATAAAATTAAGGCTATCTTGGAAATGCCTCCTCCTAAAACCTTGAAACAATTAAGTTCCTTCTAGGGGAAGTTGACATATCTGAGACGCTTTATTTCTAGTCTCTCAGGTACGTCAGCCTTTCTCGACATTAATTAAAAAGGACGCCAAATTTATTTGGGAAGAGAAATGCCAGTGGTCAGCCTTTCTCGGCATTAATTAAAAAGGACACCAAATTTATTTGGGAAGAGAAATGCCAGCAGGCTTTTGAGGATGTTAAAAAAAATTTAATGACACCTCCTGTCCTTGAAGCCCCTATCCTAGGGAAACCTTTGAAACTTTATATTGCGGCCTTAGATGACTCTCTTGGAGCCCTCTTTGCTCAAGACAATGATGAGGGTAAAGAAAATGCACTCTACTACTTAAGTCGTCACTTAATACCGATGGAGATAAGGTATCAACCTATTGAGAAGCATTATCTGGCACTAATTTTTGTCGCTCAAAAGCTTAGACATTACATGCTTTCTCATAAGATTACCCTAGTCTCGAAAGTTAATCCATTGTAATATTTGAGGACCCGACCAACACTCTCCGGATGTTTAGTAAGATGATCAATGATCTTATTGCAATTTGATATAACTTTTCTTCCCCTCCGTACTATCAAGGGACAAATACTAGCAGACTTTCTCGCTGCACACTCACTGCCAGCTGGATCCTCTCTCAACGACAAGTTACTAAATGAGTAAATAATACAAATGGAATTCTCCAGTGCGCAACGCTGGCGGATATACTTTGATGGCCCTTCGTCGGCCAAAAAAAGGTAAAGGATAAGGCAGAGTTATACCGAGCAAAGCAGGGATTGGTTTAATCTTTATCACGCAAGACAAGGGTATGTTGAGGTTCTCATACCACCTGACAGAGCCGTGCACCAACAATGAAGCAGAATATGAAGCTTTAATCACCGGATTGGGGATCGCAATCTCAATGGATATAACAAACATTGCCATTTATGGTGACTCCCAACTCATCATCCTGCAAATTACTGGACAATACAGGATTCTGAAACCAAGATTAGCAGAATACCATCAGTACACAATGAAGCTGGCGGAGCAAATCCCCGATGTGACTTTCTACAAGTTTCATGGGGAGATAATACCCATGCCGACGCTCTAACAAAACTTGTTAAAGACATGGCATGTCCCCTGAAGGATTCCATTGAAATGACAGTGCAAGGAAAACAATTCTTGTCCCAGATCGATCTCAAAACTATACGCAAGCTTGGAAAAGAAGAAACAATAAATACAGTTGCAGACATCAGTGAAGATTGATGCAAGTCATTAATAGAATATTTGTATATTAGAAAGTTGTCAGAATATAAGTCTGAAGCACAGCATATCACAAGAAGGGCCATGTCTTACGCCCTGGTGGTAACGTTCTCTACTGGAGATCATTCGATCAAATGTGGCTACGGTGTTTGAGCAGAGCTGAAGCACGGAATATTATTATAGAGGTACATGCCGGATTGTGTGGCGATCATCAGTCAAAGCCGAAAATGAAAATGAAAATCAAAAGACTCGAGAGTATTATTGGCCAGCATTGATATCCAATTGCATGGATACAGCCAAAAAATGTCACCAATGCCAAGTACATGGAGTGGTCTTACACCAGCCTACGAATGTGCTACACCCAACTATTGCCTCATGGTCATTCGAGTGTTGTGACACGGACATAATAGGTCCAATAGACCGTCCATCTTTCAAAAAACACAGATTTATACTTGCCGCTATAGATTACTTCTCCAAATGGGCAGAGGCAGTACCGTTACGTGAGGTTACGTCACAACACGTCCTTTTTTTTTTCAAAATCCAAATTTTCTACCGTTTCGGAGTACCACGAAGAATAATTTTTGACAATGGAACAACTTTCAAAAGCACCAAGATCAACAATTTTGTCAAAAGACATGGGATAGACTGGAGATACTCTACGATTTTCTATCCCACAGCAAATGGTCTGGCTGAAGCCTTCAACAAAACACTGCTACAAATTTTGAAGAAGACACTGAATGAAAATAAAAGGGATTGACACAACAAACTATTAGAAGCCTTGTGGGCCTATCGGATGACTTTCAGGACTCCCACTCACTCTACACCCTTTATGCTCGTGTACAGGTCTGAAGCTGTGCTACCGCTAGAAATCCAGACACCATCTCTTAGACTTGTTGTTGCCAACCAACTTACAATAAGAGAATGTGCAAAACTCAGACTTGAAAAACTAGGGAGTCTCGAGGGAAAATGACTAGAAGCACAACAATAGTTGGAGCTTGTACTCAAAAGGCCTATTCTTACACGCCGCAAAATAGGTGGAAAATTTGAGCCAACTTGGGAGGGATCATTTATCATTGAAAAGGTCTACACAGGAGGAGCCTACCAGTTAATGGACTTCTAGGGCGAAAGACCCATGTTACCGATAAATGGACGATATCTGAAAACCTATTACGGAGCCTGATAACGCTTGCCTCTACTTCCTTTGAAACTTTGATTATTTTGGGGTTATCTATATGGCCAAATGTCTATGACCGGGTCAAAATTTTGTAATTAACCTCAATATAATGAAAATTTTGAAAAAATATTTTAAACTTCAAATTTTCTCCTTTCCACATTTGAGTATAATGTTCCAAAAAATTAAATTCATACATAAATAAACATTTTTTCACTAAAAAGGTCAAAATTCACTTTAATAAATACTTTGTTTTGTTCTTGGTCATGCTAAGTTTTGCCCCACTGATGTTTTTCCTATTGTTTGCAGAAAAACGTCGGGACAGAGGCTGATCTTTGCTTTCCAGGATGGCTGGAGCCTCGCACTAAATGAGGAGATGGCGCTGCAGGGCGGTACCATAGACTTCAACATGGATTTTAACCAGGTTAACCTGGACTACAAAGGTCCTCTCATGAATGTAGTCAGCTGCAAGGAGAAAGAGGGATTGCCTTCACTACTGAGGGTGACAGCCAAAGATAATGTATTACAAAAAGGCAAGAACGTGATAATAGAGCAAGATCCGATGGAAGGGCCCAACCGTCTGCCCTCCATGGTAGCTACACCAGCTGGAGGCCTAGTAGCCACCAATAACAAGAGACTGCCATGTACTTCGCTTTGCACGATGCAACGCGGGAACGCCAGCCGCAAGAAGCAGAGGGCTTTTCTATGATAAGAATGCAGACGTCAGAGAGAGACAAACAACTTACTCACCCCTATTCTTGAGGGGCATATTTATGATCCAGACATGAAAGAAACTTCTGCCAGCCTACCCACCACAGATGAAGAATCGGGGTTCATTGCAGAGTCAGATACACTTTCAGTTTTAGATGTTTTATGCAAGGGTTACCCGTCGTGCAACGCTGAAATACCAACCGGGACATCAGCCACGGGGGTGTTTGTAGAATGCATGGATTGCAATGTTCTATATTTACAACATTTTAGTACACTTGAATAGTATACCTCTAGCACTGATGGGTCTCAAACTTCAGATTTTATGATGGATGAGCCATACGTCCCACTAGGGACAGATCAGAATATACCATGGAGCCCAGGTTCGTACATCCTGATAGAAGCCGAGTCTCGTGTTCTAGATCAACCAGCGCCACTTTGAGTTCCTGCAATGTGCAGAGGGAAGAACGCCCGCGATAGCTACCGACCCCTAATACGTGGAGTACTACAAAATAAGTAAAGTAAATAAAAGAGAATTTTAATTTTACGAAGAAGTTCAAGGAAAATTCATCAACATAATGGAGGGGTTAGAACTGTATACCAGAGTTTTCTCAGAGATTGACAATCAAAGTATTCATGACTGCGTTTTTGACCTAAGGGACAGAGGTCGAGCGGGTTTACTTATGGAAAGGACCTATTCTGAGCTGAGGAAATGGATGCGAGGAAAGGGAAGATTACTATCTAGTGTCGCTGCTGCTACAACTTCACAAATGACAGATAGAGGAATCTGCCTGGGATCCTCAGACACGATCAAGTAGATCTACTACCGCCAATGATAAAGTTGATGATCAAAAGAATGGTCAGATGGAGTATTCTGCCTGCTACCTGCATTCCAAATAGTTGTATTATCAACATCAACTACGAGGGTGATTGCATTCCTCCACACAGCGATCATCATGACTTCGTGAGGCCTTTTTGTATAGTCTCATTCATGAGTAAAAGTAACATCTTATTTGGGAAAAAAATTGATATCATTGGTCCTGGTGACTTCAGAGGCTCTGCGGAGATACCTCTACCAATCGGTTCAGTCTTGGTTCTTAAAGGAAATGGTGCACATGTCGCCAAACATTGCAATCCAAGAGAACAACACCGTAGGGTGTCCGTAACCTTCCGCAGTATGGACGACAACAAAATGCAATATGGATTTCAGTCAGACCCGGAACTGGAAGAGCTACTGCCTTATAAGCTATGAGAGGGTTGTACCTCTAAGTAGATGCGAAGGGAACTCTTATCTTGGAGCATGCCTTAGAAGGTTTGCTCGATCAGGAGCTCGTCGTACCTGGTACAGATGGTCAGAGGGTTCACTTTCTTTTTTTTAAAGCAACATGATATGTATCTGATATGTTCAGCCTACAATGTATTCATGGCATGAGATGATCTGGATGCACTTCAACATGGACTATATATTGTACCTTTTTAGGCGTTAGCCTACGTTTGATCTATAATATCTTTATTAGATCATATTAATGGAAATTTCTCTCAGAAATGTGCCTTTTTGTCAGTAGCCTTTTTGTGCGATGGATCGAAGCTACGAACCACGCATTTGTTGAGAATTTCAATGAACGAAGAACAAAACAACAAACCTTTAACAATAAATAAATTTAAATATTTTTTTTTCTTTTGAAAATCAACCAATTAAAATTAAAATTTTAAAGACATATTTTGAATAAATTAAATGTGATGAAAAACAACAATAAAAGAAAATGAATCTGTTGAGTGGATTCTCTCATTTTCAGAGTTTCTTACTCTTTGTGCGCGCAACACAACCATCTTTATCTGCATTAACTCTCTTCACATCCCAGCAAATTTCACATTCTGCACAAAACCCCACAAAGCTCTATAAATCTTCTTCAACAAAATCAACCTTTTCACATGATACATTTTTGCAAATTCAACATCACAAACTCTCTACACTATTTTCATATGACTCTTGGGGTCAATACCCAAATTTTGACTCCCAATATCCGAGGATCGGTGTGAGGCCCCCCTTCAATGGATGTCAAGGCTTATGATTCCTTTAAATTTCAAATTATCTGAAGATCGGTGTGAGGCCCTCTTCAATGAATGTTAAGGCTTCTGATTCCTTCAAATTTTAAATACACCGAAGATCAGTGTGAAGCCCCCTTCAATGAATGTTAATGCTTCCAATTCCTTCAAAGTTTAAATTCTCCGAAGATCGGTGTGAGGCCCCCTTGAATGGATGTTAAGGCTTCCTATTTCTTCACATTTTCTATTCACATATTCCCCAAAAATTCATATGTGTGAATCTACATATTTTCTGCATAAGCACATATATTTTCTTGTTACCTCTTGAGTTGGATGTGAGTCCTAGTGCTTTCCTTCTAAATGAAACACATGCATTTTCTTGTCACTACTTGGGTAGGATGTGAGTCCTGGTGCTTTCCTTCCTAACGTGACGCATATATTTTCTTGTTACCTCTTGAGTTGGATGTGAGTCCTAGTGCTTTCCTTCACAATGTAACACATATATTTGCTTGTCATTGCTTGAGTAGGATGTAAGTCCTGGTGCTTTCCTTCCTAACGTGACAGATATATTTTCTTGTTACCTCTTGAGTTGTGTGTGAGTCCTGGTGCTTTCCTTCTCAATGTAACACATATATTTCCTTGTCACTATGTGAGTCCTGGTGCTTTCCTTCATATCGTGACGCATATATTTTCTTGTTACCTAAGGGGTAGGACGCATATATTTTCTTATTACCTCTTGAGTTGGATGTGAGTCTTGGTGATTTCCTTCTCAATGTAACACACATATTTTCTTGTCACCCCTTAGGTTAGATGTGGGTCCTAGTTCTTTCCTTCTTAACGTGACGCACATATTTTCTTGTTACCTATTGAGTTGTATATGAGTCCCAGTGCTTCCCTCCTCAATGTAGCAGATATTTTCTTTGGAGCCGGATGTGAGCCTCTGTTTTTTCCATCTCGATTCGGTCCTCCTACACAATATTATTCTCATCTTTTCAAATAAGTTTCAAGACCACCTTAAATGGATTACGACATCTGATTCTTATTTAAAAATTGATACCCAAATTTCAATTCCCACCTCGGGGTCAACACCTATATACTGACTCCCATCCTTTATAAATACCAGAGATTTCAAACTCAAGATTCACTCTTTGATCCCCAGCGAGAGTCCCTACTCCTTGATTTCAATAAAACGATCATTTGCTAATTTTCCAGCGGAAGCAAATCACACACAACTCTACACATACTTCCAGGTCTATTGACTTAGGAGTTTGTATTGGTTTTTTTTATCTAGCTGGTCAACACCAATAAGCGCGGTGTGCTTTCCAAGCACACCACACTCCATTTGTTGACCTCACTTTTGGTTGAGGTTTAGTTTTTCCCTTTTAGTAGCCTAAGGTCTAAATTTGTTGACCTCATTTTTGGTTGAGGTTTAGTTTTTCCTCTTTAGTAGCCTAGGGTCTAGCTAAATTCATTCCTTCTAATGAAGAGTGGCATTAAGTTAAGTGTTAGGAATTGTGTGTTTGGAGCTAGTTGACCTCACTTTTGGTTGAGGTTCAGTTTTTCCTCTTTAGTAGCCTAAGGTCTAGCCATATGACTTGACCTCACTTTTGGTTGAGGTTCAGTTTTTCCTCTTTAGTAGCCTAAGGTCTAGCCATAGTGACCTCATTTTTGGTTGAGGTTTAGTTTTTCCTCTTTAGTAGCCTAAGGTCTAGCCATAGGACCTCACTTTTGGTTGAGGTTTAGTTTTTCCTCTTTAGTAGCCTAAGGTTTAGCCATAGGACTTTTCTATTGAATATTCTTAGAAAACTAGACATGGAACCCTCACCGTTAGAAATTCTACACTCTTCTTTACTCAACTTGAAGTTCCACATATTGGTCCTAACCTCTAACACTTAGTAGGTAGGGTTACTATGGGGGAACTCAAGATGAGTTACCCTTAGGACTTCTGGACCTTAGGGTTGACCCTGGGTGTTGGTCTAGGGCTAAGGCACACACTTGCAATCATTTACACTTACAATTACTCACTATCCTAAACCAAAAATTTATAGGCTCTAGTCCCTTGATACTTTTGGGAGACTCATGTAGGTGGTCCCCTAAACCCATTAGCCCTAGGCTAAGTTTTGGCTAAGACCACTACATAGATGACCCAAAATGGGGTTTCTATTGGTCCATGGCTTATTAATGGTAGTTGGTACTCTAACTCTACCAAGACACCCAACATAGCCTTTTGCCTCTAAATTCCCCTCGAATTACCTAGATACCTTTGGGGCCCCAAATTTGGCCAAAATTTCCAAATCTTCCCAAAATACCCAACTTGACTCAAAAATCATTTCAAACACCTTGAAAACACCCAAAACTACCGAAAATCATCATAATTGGCCAAATTACCAAAATACCCCTCCTTACCCCAAAATTCCAAAAATTTTAAAAAAATCCCAAAAATTCCCAAAACCTCCCAAATATTCCCAATTTTTTTTTGTCAACTATTACATGACCCAATTTGGCCAATTCGACCATCTTTGACCAAAACCCAAAATTACCCTTTAAAGGCCCATATTTTCCACAAATTACCTCAAATGTCTATCCAATAGGTCTCAATTTACCCCTACTTCAATTCTCAACACAAATTAACTTTGGATATGACCAATCTAAACGAAATCCTAGCCCAATTGGTCCATAATTTGAACCCAATTTTGAGCTAAACCAAAAACCCAATTTTGGCCCTTTGGCTTGGTTCCACGAAATTGAACCCATAGCCCACTCAATTGGCCACAATTTGTATTAAAAAAACCTTCATAACATCTCCATACATCAAAATTGACTTTCAATTGGCCTTGGCGAGACCTTAATTTCAATTGATTTCAACGTAAGTCTAAAAGCCCCAAATTGGTTATGTCTTAGCCCAAAAATTTCCACACCATCCCTTCATGAAAAATGTTCACAACATCTCCCTTGATCATTTAAAACATTCAATTTGGACTTAGCCCAATGCTAGCCCAACCTAGACCCATGTCTATCCCAACATGCCCAAATTGACCAAATTTCAAAAATCCCTTAAATTGACCTACAAATTGAACTCAAAATTGCTTCAACCCTTAACCAAAAATCTTCATAACAATCATCTATACAATATTGATCAAGCAATTGGTTGACATGGCTAACCTAGCCCCCAAACTTTGATCACTTGAACCCATGCATTAAACATGACCAAACCACCTTAAAGCAATAAAATTAACTCCACCTCAGCCTTTGGTTAGACCGTAAGCCTGAGCCAAAACCCATTTGACCTCCTAAACTAAGCTACATACTGAAATTCCCCCAAATTAAGGGATCTTATTTCCAAAAATGTAGATGCTTAAGATATCCTTACCAAAACTAAACCCCATTGCATTAAATTGCTTTGGCAGATTCCTCTGGATGCCTTGAGTTCCTAGCCACCTCCCCCTGCCATGGTCGGCCGGCCTAGTCGCCGGAGAAGCCAAAACTGAGGGCCACCCCCTCTTGAATTTCTCCCAAATCAAACCTAGAGGCTAGCTCAGCCAAATCAAATTTTAGAGCTCCTCTGCCCTACACCTAAGCACCACAATGCACCCAAACATTTTCCCTGAGAGCCACCCCATGGCCACTTTATAAAAACTCACCTTCACGGCCATGGGAGGTGTGCTAATATTTTCTCAGAGAGAGCTTCCCAAATCACTCACAGATCTTCTTTAAGACCTTCATAGCCCATTCCAATCACTCGATTGCCTTGATTACTTTTGTGTAACCTTAATTTTGAGCTTGAAAATTAGAATAGAAATAGGGCATCCTTGAAAACTCCAACAAACTTCAATTGCTTGTGCCCACACTTCACAACAATAAGAGAAGACAAAGCCCCATCAAATTTCCCTCTGAAATAGTCTCTACAATAGCTCTAGGCCAACACCCAAAATCGGTCTTGATCAAAACCACACCTAAGCTTTACACCAAGACTAGAGGCTCAATCTCTAGGCTCCTTGGATCCCAAAGAAAGTGCCAAGAACCTCTAATTGAAGCTTCACTTCTCAGAAACAAGGTATAAAACTTCTTATATTTTTGAGCTTATTTGAACTCTCCATTTATTTTGAGTTAATTTCATAGCATCATAACCATATGGATATGTTCCTCTAGTCTAGACGAGGATTTTTAAAAAAATTTCATCTAATTTGGATACAAAATGAGAGAGATCTTAAGGCTAGAAGATGGACGGTTCTCGGGCCAGGCTATCGGGGATGATGACAGGGAGCCGTTTGATCGCACGTATATTGGATGGATGGTTAAGATAAAGCTGGACAGCACTTCGGAACATAAATCGTCGGCCGAGTCAGTATTGAGGTGGACGACGACATCGAATGAGAGCGCGCCACGTGGAGCTTCGGAGCCGCCGTAGGTCGAAGTGGAGCTGCGCGTTTAAATAGATAAATAGGGATTTAATTAATTCAGAAAATGATCCCTAACTTCAAAAATTCATACCTTGGAGTTGAAAAATCACAAAAATAAAATAAAAATACATTGTTGATCAGTGAAAAAACGAGAAAAATGTAGAAAAGATTTGAAATCCATTTGATGTATATTTTATTTTTAATTAATTAAACACTAATTTGAATGTTTTGATTCTCCATGCATGTAGTAATCACACTATGGCTTGAAATTTTAGCATGTTGTTGTCTCTATCTTAGGGAACATTTTTTTGATTTTTCCAAAGTCAGAGGAGGTTGCTATATAGAGAATCATATTTTTCAAGTTTATGTTCATTATTTGCTTAAAATAATCATAGAAATTAGCATATTACTTTGAAAAATCCAATAAAATTTTGGAAGGTTTATGATGACCAAAGAACCTTTAGGAAAATTTCTCATGAGCCAAGTCATTCAAAATAAACCTCATCTTCACAAACCCTAAATAACTAAGATAATTAATTTTGAAAAATACAAACAACAAAATGACTTAATTTTTGATCTCCACTATTTTTTAGGATCCAGAGAACTCACCGTAAAAATTTCAAATCATTTTAAGTTCATTTGATAACTTAAATTAATTTTTCAAGTTAATTAATATTTTTGGCACTAAAATAATTTTTTAATAATTAAAATATAAATTGAAAAATTATAAAACTTGGTTTTTTGAGTTCTCTATGATCAGGGGTATTTTCTAAAAATAAAATGATATTTAAAATAAAAACTTGATTTTTAGCCTATTTTCAATATTTAAATAATTACAAATCCCAAAAAATCAAAAAAATAAAAAAACTCATCGAAATGTTTTAAATTGCTTCCTAAGCACTTAGGAACAATTAGATTATTTTTCCTGATTTTCTAAATAAAGAAACTATATTTCAAAGCTATAAAAAAGAATTTTTAAAGGCTAAAAAGAGTTTTCACTAAAAATAATTCCAATAAATCAAATAAAATTTAGAAAAATATAAAATCTTCTAGTCTGAGTTCTTTGACATGAGGTGGACTTTTCAAAAATATGAAAGTTAATTTTCCTCATTTAAAATATTTTATATTTAATAAATACACCAGAACTTAAAATAATTCTTAAAATTCACATAAAATTTAAAAAAAAACATGAAATTTTTTCCAAAGGGTTCTCTAGTCTAAGTTTACCTCCAGTAAAAATTTCAAGGGATTAGGATTTACCTTGGTCAAGTTAGGAATTTTTTAAAAAAAATCCTATTTCTACATGACAATAAATATATAAATTAAATTAAACTTAAAAAAATCACATTTTCTCCTCTGATGTCTTAATTGACTCATGAATGACGTAGGATAAAAATTTCAAAGTCATTTGGATTAAATTTGATGAATTATGAAGTGTTAGAGCCATAGAAGCAAATGTGTAATTTTGGCACCTTAGCCTTAGTTAGCATTTAGGCTTAATTCAAGGAGGGAAATGGGTAACCTCTGATCTTAATTTGGATGTTTGAAACATAATGGGTTAATTGATAGCTCACTTTCTTAATTGAAAAGATAAGTTAATAAATTTCTAAATTATTAAAATTTGGAAGTTTGTTAAAATAAATGAACCCGGGACTTAGGGCTATGACTTTTGAAGTCAATAATTAATCAATTTAATATCCCTATTTTGATTTTCAATTAAAATTCAAATCATGAATCATGACCACATAAAGCTTAACCTTTTCCAAATTAATTAAGACACTCCTTAGTCTTAAGGGCTTAGTAGTGACTTAGGCTAAATCAAGGCTGATTAAATGAGGATTAGAAAAACAAACTCAATTAAATTTAGAACATATTTCAAACACAACAAGCCTAATTAGGACTAAAATTTGGTTAAGTGGTCCAATAACACTAACTTGCCTCTTTAAGGGTCTTCACCCACATAATCTTCAAAATTAAATTACAGATGATAATTACCCAATTATTAGGGATAATTGATACATCAATATTCATTGAGCATTAGGGTGTTTATAGAATGAATTATTAAGCAACATAATAAGTTTAAAAAAACTCGGGATTTTCCACCAGGCAGCGAGAGAGTAGCACGGACCTGCTTCTTTCTCTAGATATGTTGGATACCTCGGAGATCTACTGAACTTAATATATTTTGCTTGGCAATATCATCCTTAATTAAACTCCCAAGGACGCACTAAGATATGACCAAGGGTTAGATAGGTCATCAAAATTTTACTTCCTTGTTTCATATAAACTGCCTTAACATGCCTTTTGAGTTTCAGGAGGTGGAATGAGAAGACTCGCGCTTTTACAGTTTTTAGCGTTGTCTTTCTTGTACTTTCATACTGTACTTTTATACCTGCAAACTTGCATGATAAACAATGATGTCACCCTGCATGAAAACTAAAACTCTGAGAATAACCACAAAACAAAAACCAAAATTAAAACTAAAATCAACCAAGATAAAATTTACCGTCACAACATTCAAAGTATAAAACAACTTAAAATTTAATCACAAACATCACACAAAACTACAACTTAAACTAAATTAAGACATCTTTATTAGATGATCGGGAATTCCTCAGAAGAGGAAACCTACGGTTGCTAACGAGGCTTCCCACAGTATGAAATAAGTTGAGTTTAGTAAGTTCATTTAGACTAAGTGAATCCAATAGAAAATAGTGGTGCCAGAATGAGGGAACCGTATGATCCTAACCGGTGTCGCTCTAATCAACTTTAACGTGCCCCCATAAAAATTTAAAGAACTTCAACCATAGGGCCACCTGATTTAACATCATAACTTGACACATTAGAAAACTTAAACTCGCCATGGCAAGGAGCTTGGAGCTAGCATGGTGGGCAGCATGGCCATCTTCAATAGCAGTACCTATCTTCCCCAACTAAACCAATCTTCCTTCCTTAGATATAAGAAACAAAGCCATAGGACTTTGAGGTTGCTTGCTTATGCAACGTAAATCCTTACCTTATCTTTAGCATGGTGGGCAGCATCCCCCTGCTATACAATATAAGTCCTAACTCGTCTTAGGATTCTGAGGTCGTCGTTCCTCACGACCTAAACCCTCACATCTTCCAGGCTATTTTTATGATAGTTTCACACGAATGTAAGTCCTAACAAATAAAATATGCAGGATGAAACACCTAAATATTTCTCCTCAAAATTGAAGCCAAACATTACGATAGCTTGGAAAGTCACCAAGGTTCTCCTCTGGATCTATGACATCCCCCATTTCTTCCTGCTTTGGACTCTACAGCAAAATGTTCCAAATTTGAACCAATCCCCTTTCACACCTTTACGTCCGATCTCATTGAAAATTCCTACCCTTTGAAACTCCTTGAAGATAATATTTTTTTTATTTTTATCGTGAGTTTTTTTAGGTGACTTTGGTCATTTAAGATGTAATTAACTATAGGGGCTTGCTCTTATAGGAAGCATAAACCCTATTTAATTCTTTATATTAAATAGGAGAACTTATCGGCAAATACAAAGGTTTTGCAGACCAAATGGATGTCATATATTCCTTAGTTTATTTGAATGAGCCTCATNTCCCCTTTCACACCTTTACGTCCGATCTCATTGAAAATTCCTACCCTTTGAAACTCCTTGAAGATAATATTTTTTTTATTTTTATCGTGAGTTTTTTTAGGTGACTTTGGTCATTTAAGATGTAATTAACTATAGGGGCTTGCTCTTATAGGAAGCATAAACCCTATTTAATTCTTTATATTAAATAGGAGAACTTATCGGCAAATACAAAGGTTTTGCAGACCAAATGGATGTCATATATTCCTTAGTTTATTTGAATGAGCCTCATCCTCAAGTCTTGTGTTTATCCTTCGGGATAAATACAGGATTTGAGGTACAACGCTCTTTCATTTAAACTAAAAAAAATATGGGGTCAGTTTGATTTCATATTTTTTTTTTCTAAAATTAAATATATATGTAAATTAAAACGTCCTTCCGAAGCGAAAGACGGGATTTCGATTCTGGTGACCGACAGTTTCTTATGGGCAACTCTCCAACCAAAAATAGCACCGACACATACTAGATTGAGACTATTTCCAGAAAAATTGAAATCTAGATGGTTAGGACCATTCAATGTGACCAAAGTCTATCATTATGGAACTGTTGTTATTAAAGATCCTAAAAATAGAAAGATATTTAAATTTAGTGGGCATCGATTAACATATTATTATGAAGGGCACATGCCACAAATTAAAGAAATCTTGATGTTGAGTCATCCTGAATAAACATTGGTGCATCAGGCTGACGATGTTAAACCAAGCGTTTTGTGGGAGGCAACCCACATATATATATATATATATATATATATATATATATATATATATATATATATATATATATATATATATATATATATATATATNTATATATATATATATTTATATCTTAGTATTTTGTTTTATAATTGTTATAATGTATTAGGAGATAATAATACCTTAGAATCCTATACAATCTTATATATCATAAATCAAGACAAATATTGGTATTGGATTAAAATTTGTGAATGAATTGAACTAAAGATGAAATGAATGCCATTTTGCAAAGCCATGGCACTAATGACGCCAGAGGGGCTCCGACACCCTTAATGCCTTGTACTGTTGGAAGTTCACATGTTTTGGAGAAGAAAATAAAGATTATAGAAAGAAAACTTTAGAATATCATAAATACGATAGGAAATCTTACTTACCTTTTTGATTACTTAGATTGGTGGATGATAGAATACTTTGATCATACGGGATAGATTGAAGTAGGTTTGGTGCAGATGTTCAAGAAGAATGAATGGGTCGATGAAAATTTGATTGATCAATTTCCGTACCGACCATTCTACAATTTGTACATGCATTACCAGTCTATGGGAGATATTAGAGGAGGAGACTATACTGAAGATGAAGAGGAGTAATTGAAGAAATTAAACTTTCTACTGTTTAAAATTAATTATTTTTTTAATGTAATTGTGTTGGATTTGCTTTTCTTTTAAACTCTTATCACTTTAATCGTATGTATAATTTAGTTTTTCAGCATTCTAGTATTGTGGCTTGATTTCGATGCTGAATTATAGTGTGATTTACTTTATGTATGCCTTTGTGAGATTAAGGATCTATGTTTGTAAAAATTTAGAATTTCATATATAAAAATTAGTTTTGTGTTGTTTGTAAAACCACATGATTGTGGACTATTTAAGGATGAATATTACTGTTTAAAAAAACTAATTAGACTTTGGAGTGAATTGAAAATAACTGATGTGCAAAAATAATGGAAATTAAATATTTTTTGCGTTGACGCCGATGTCGTCAGCATGGGCACCAGTGGCTCTCGAGACCCAAAAGTCCTCAAGTACTTTAAAATTTCATGAATTGCACCGTAAAAATGCCTTTACCCCTTCAGTTACCTTCAACCTTTGGTTTACACCCCTAGAGCTTATAAACACTTAGATTTAAAGGTATAAGAAGATAAAAGAAGTTTGGATTTTATCTTCTCATGGTAAGAGCTAGACTTTGAATTAAAATTTTTTTTATTTCCATCAAGGATTTCTCTTACATTGCAGAGATCTGAAATTTTAAAATTTTTAAGGAGATTTTGAGAAAGTACTTTGGTGAAGAACTCTTACTTAGTGGATTTAAGTTTAGAATGTTCCACATTATGATTTTTGAAATATTCAGAATTTATTTGGATTTTATCTTTTTTTTTTCTTTCAAAGATTGCAATGGTAACAAGGATGAGCAAAGGAAAAAGGAAATTGGAATATGATGACCAAAGATTCATCAACTTCAAAGCTAGCGTTAAAAAATACAAAGAAAATAATTCCAAATAGAGCGTTAAAAAATCTGGATGGTGAAGTCGAGAGATTGATTGTTGTTCAGCGGTGGGATAATTTTTGTTACTTTACTGCCAAGATTGTTATTGGCATAGTCATGGAGTTTAACGCCAATTTTAAAGAGACTTCTAATGACCACTTCTATGTTCATGGTAAAATGGTTGTGTTCGCTTAAGGAGGATTGATGAAACTTATCAATTACGAGGAGCATTTCACTGTGAGGACAACACAGTTTCTGCTGCTACAAACGAGGCTGTGGATGAAGTTATCTCATTTCTTACTAATGGAAGAGGAGCTTGGAAGGTGAAGAATAATGTTAAGGTAAACTTCCCTGCTTCTATGTTAAATGTAGTATTCAAGGCTTGACATTACTTTATATCTGCCAGAATGATACCTACGAACCACCACAGCAAAGTTGCTAAGGATAAAGCCATCCTAAACTTTTGTATCCAACAAATGGGTAGTCTAGTTTTTGGCTCTATAATCTATAAGAACATTCGTTCTATTACTCTGGGTGAGATGACTAGTGGATTAAAAACCCCTGCCCTGATTTTCACTTTTTGTGAGCAATCAGGAGTTGATTTTGGAATTGATGGGGAAAGGATTGAGTCTCTTAAATGTAGTGGGCCAGCAAATATTAAAACCTATGAATCTCATGTTGGATGGAGAACGGGAAGTACGAGTAGGGATATTCCTTCTACTTCTAATACCCTACTCTCTAGAGACTTATGAAGTAGATGATGATCTAGTAAGGAGATATCTTAAGGATGGAGAGAAAGATTGAAAATTTGGAGGTCAGGAATGCACATAAAGATGATTTAATAAAACAAAAGTTTGAATATGATGCTACATATAGTGATGCTATGGTTAGATACATGAGGGGTGACCACACAGTATAGTTCCCTAGTCACTCTATCTTTACCCCTTATTAACAACAGAACTTTGATGTAGAAGAAGAAGAAAAAGAGGATGAGTTAAGATGTTTACTTAGTCATAGTTCTGTTCTTTTATATAGTTTATAGTTTTTTGTACTTTTTTGTTGTTATTGTTTAGTTTGTAGAGTGTGATACTTTTATTTGTATCGAATGCTGTGTTATAAACTATAGTCTGTAGAGTTGTTTTTGAATTGCAATTTATTTTAGTACTGTTGTTTGTTTTTAGTACTTTCTTGTATTTATTTTTAGTTAACTCTTTCTCAGCAAATTATATATATATATATATTATGTGCAATCTAATGTTTTAAACCTTATAGTTTTTAATATTAGCACCTGCAGTATTTCAGAATTTATTTGTAAAAATCAGAATCTTCAACAGGTATGAATTTTCTTTTTGTATTTAATGCTTTCTTTCACCCTTTTATTTTTAAAGTTCTTTATGTAAATCTTTTAAAGAAAAATTAAGTTTGGGGGTGGGGGGGGGAGAAAANATATATATATAAAAAAGAAATGAGATGCATATGTCTCCCTACATGTTGATTAAAAAAGGGTTACAAGAAGGAAAAACAGTTGGAGAATTTTTTATTCAATACAGGAATCATAAGTCCTCCCCAAAATCAAAAAATCTAGACTAACAACAAAAATTTGCCAAAAACATAGACCCCAGCTAGCATGGAGTGCAAAAACTGAAGATAGATTAGGGGAAAGGAAATTCATAGCAGGCAGTAAGCAATCACTTTAGCTCTTGGTTAGCAATTCTGAAATATGGGACCTTTATCATGTCACCTTGCAGTAAGAACTGAAGGGTATGAGGAGGGCAGATAGCAACAGATAGCTCTTTTAAATTGTACCCTTGTCTGGCAAGCCGATTGGTAGGCTGGTTGCCCTCCTTAAAGATAAAAGTATATTGTACTTTTATCTGTGAGGAAATTTCTCTAATCTTTTTGGTCCAATAAGTAAGGTGCCAGGGTGTAAGTTCCTAATCCCTCAATATCTTGATTATAGCAGCAGAATCTACTTCCACCCATAAGTTGTTCCAGCTAGCCATTTTGGCAATTTTCAAGGCCCAATAGACAACCACTAATTCAGTTTCAACAGCATCAGCAGCCTCAATGGGGATGTGGAAGTATAATAAACATTGCCCATGGTGATTTCTGTAGACACCCCCAACACCTGCACCTGCCTTATTGAAGCTTCCATCTGTATTTACCTTTACTATTTGGTGACCAGGAGGTTTCCAGAAAAACCTATGAACATATTTCTTGTCTGGTTTTCCCAAAGAGTAGGAATTGGAGATGTTGGGAAATCTTCTGAACTTAATCATCTTGTGAAGATATGAAATGTTGTTTCTGACTATCCTCTCACTTTTTGGTGTCCCTTCTTCAAACTTAACCTTGTTTCTTTCCATCCAAGTAAACCATGCAACAATAAGAGGTATTGGAGCATAGTTGCTTCTATTCCAAGACTGCCAGCAAGTGGTGATATTATCCCAGGTAAAGAGGTTTTTGTCAATGTTCAAATGGGCTAGCGGTAGATGTCCTACAACCTATACAAAATTGCATTCAAAGAAAAAATGAGATAATGATTCCTCCTCTTGAATACAGAACCTACATATAGAAGTTCCTCTCAGCCCCTTTAATTTAAGAATATCATCAATAGGGAGGAGATTATTAAAGACCCTCCAACAGAAAAAGGACATGGAGGGGGATAGTAAATTGCTCCAAATGATCTTGCTCCAGGATAGATGTTCCCATTGGAAGATTTTAGAGTATATGGCTTTAGTAAGGCTTTGATTTGAGAAGGACTGCCAGACAATTTTATCTGGTTTACTTCTATTGATGTTGATGCTGGCAATTTTTTCAATAGAGTTGGCATGTAGAATATCTGAGAGTGTAAGTAGTGACCAATCTTCATCCACCCAACAGTCAGCCACCTTGAGATCAGGGTTGGGTTTGTTACAAATACGGGACAGCCAGTCTTTAGGGCACCAATTATTAAGCCAGAAATTTAAGTCTCCTTTCTCCAGATCCCAAATAAATAAGTTTTCAGCAGTGTGTCTTATATGAAGCATTTTACCCCAAATTTTAAAATCCCCTATCTTCCTCTCAACAAGAGTGGGGTGCTGATTTTTACAATACTTTCCCTTCATGAATAGAGCCCACAGAGATGTCTGAGCTTTGAATTTAATCCAAAGCTTGCATAAGTTTATTTGGAAGAGCTGATTAATACCCTTGAACCCAATTCCCCCAGCCAGTTGAGGTTTAGCTACTTTTTGCCATGAAGCCCAATGCATCTGTTGCCTCTGTCCAGACCATAGAAATCTGTTAAAGGCCCTTTCAAGTTGTATCTGGGTGCTTTTCTTGATATTAGTCATCTGTAGGATATAAGAGGGAAAAGTAGTTAGAATGCTTTTTAGTAGAGTGATTCTGCCCCCATTTGAAAGAAAGGAATGAGTCCACCCATTAAGGTAGGTAGTGATCTTATGTATGACTTCTTCCAATTGAATTTGTCTGGTTCTTCCAGTAAGTAGCATGGTCCCCAAATATTTGACAGGAAGCTGAGAGTTAGTGAAGCTAGTATAGCTAGAAGCCCACCATTTGCAGCTATGATTAGCATGTTTATTAAAGATCAATAGGCACTTCTCAGAGCTAAAGCACATACCAGAGTGTGTTTGGAACCTTTGAAGAGTCTGATACACTTTCCATACAACATTTTTATGAGCTCTAGAGAAAATCATGATATCATCAGCATAGATCAAGTGAGTGATAGCAATGTTGGATCTATGATGATAGATACTATAGTTTTGGCTTAGAAGAGAGTCATCAAACATTCTAGATAAATAGTTCATTGCAATAATAAACATAGTGGGGGATAAGGGGTCCCCTTGCTTCAGTCCTCTGGATGCAGTAAAAGAACCCCAACCTTTGTCATTTATGAGAATAGAATGATCATTGTTGTGAAGCCATCTATGTATCAGCAGGCAGAAGTCAGAGTGAAATCCTCTAGCAACAAGAACATCCAAAATTAATCCCCAGCTGATGGTATCATAAGCCTTTTTCAAATCCAATTTATATATCAGATTACCTCCTCTACAGGTCTTATTCAGATCATTCAGGAGTTCCTGTGCCAAGAGAGTGTTGTCAATAATGGATCTCCCCTTCACAAATGCAGTCTGGTTGGGTTTTATAATATGTTCAAGATGAGGTTGGAGTTTATTAACAATGATTTTCCTGATCAATTTGCTGATTACAGTGGTTAGACAAATAGGTCTGAAGTGATTTCAATTGGTTTGTATCTCAGATTTGGGGATTAGCATAAAGGTAGAAGCACTAAAATACTGTGGGAGGTTGTTTCCTTGGAAGAAACTGGCTACAACATCAATCACCTCAGGTTTAATAATGTCACAAGATTTCTTGTAAAACTCAGCAGTGAAACCATCATGAGCAGTTGCTTTGCTACTATCAATAGAGTTAATAGCCTTCCAAATTTCCCCTTCATCAGGAATATCAGCAAGTTTTAGATTGGCAGTGTACTACTTCTCAGCATTGAAATGTTCTGGATTAATGGGGCTTCTGAAATTATTCTCCTCTTGAGTCAACAGATTTTTGAAATAGTTTACAGCATCATTAGCTATTTCCTCATTTTCATTAAAACAATTCCCCTCTACAGTCTCAATAGCATGTATAGTATTACATTTCCTTTTATACTTTATGTAAGCATGGTAGAATTTAATATTCCTGTCCCCCTCCTTGAAGATGTTCATAGCAGCTTTTTGCTTTAGATATTGATCTTGGTAATCTATTGTAGTAAGTAGTTTATTTTGGGCAGTTAGCAGTTCTTTTTCCTCAGCTAATCCCTCCTGTTCAAGTTGCTCTAATCTTTGGACTTCCTTCTCCAATTCCTGCACATTTGTGAGGACATTCCCAAAAGTCCCCCAACTCCAACTCCTCAGAGCTTTAGCAGTTTTGATCTGTAATAAGCTGAGTTTGGTGATAGGGTCAGTATGTGTAATCCTAGTCCAAAGGTTGGCAATGAAAGGATTGTAGGAGGGATGAGAAGACCACATGTTCAGATATCTAAATGGGGAGGGGGAAGATGTGTTTTCTGAGGAAGTGATGCTGATAAAGATGGGTATGTGGTCAGATCCACCAAGGCTTAGATGGGTAACAAAAGTGAAAAGGAAATGGTTGTACCATTTATCATTGACCAGGCACCTATCATGTCTTTCCCAGATTTTGCCCATCTTCCAAGTGAAAGCAGGACCTTTATAGCCCAAATCAAACAGTCCAGCCCTGTGGATATTATCAGTGAATGTAATCATCTTATTAAGGTTAGGAGCTCTACCCCCAATTTTTTCAGTATTAAAGGCAATGCAGTTAAAATCTCCCCCCACAATCCAGGGGGATTCCATAAGCTGACTGATATCTAACAGGCAACTCCACAACTCCTTTCTAGCTTCCTTGCTACAACCTGCATAAGTGAAGCTTGCAAATCCCACATGGCCACCAAAGTTAAACTCAAAATGGGCAAAGTGCTGGTAATTAGCAATAATATTCCATCTGATTTCTTTTCTACAAAGAATCCAAATTTTATTATTGGTATTGGCAAAGATACTGAATCCAGGGAATTTCTTGGAAAGCTTTTGATGGTTTTTGTGAACCATAGGCTCAAGGATCACAATGCACCAAGGTTTATGTTTATGGATTAAATGTAAAACTCTTTTAAGAGAGAGGGGATTGGCAATTCCCCTAATTTTCTAGCAAAGAATATTAATCATTTGTTGGGTGGATTTGTAGGGAGGGCTGTGATCTTGACCTGGTTCTTCCTCTATGATGGTGGGGAGAACCAATTTTAAGACTGGCTTTACTCTCAACCTATTTTAATCTTCCCTGCTGTAATTTCTGAACTTCATTTATTTGTTTTCTTTTTCTTCTAGCTGTTTGTACCTACCAATCATCTTCTATTACCTATGGAATACCATAAATAATCTGATCCTCAGGTTCCATACCATGAATTTCTGACTGTTCTCCCTCTAGAGGGGAAGGTGAGGGTGTGACTATAGTGATTTCTTGGATTTCATTTCTGATAATATTGGTAGGGGAAGTCCCTTTGTTTCTGTTTGTAGGGGATCCATCTGCTACCTCATCTGAAGGTTCCTCTGGTGAAGAGTTTCCCATAGAGATTGGGAGTAATTCTTTAGTTCTTTGAGTGTACTCCTTCCTGTTATTCAGTTGTGTTTCTTCTGCAAGATTTTCTTTGGCTTGTTGCACTATATTGCCTGTTTGCTTATGGTCTTTGCCAGCATTTCTCTTAATTGGTGGATGTATTTTGTAGCATTTTTCCACAGTATGGCCAAACATTCTACAATGTTGGCAATAATAAGGCCTCTGTTCAAGGACAATGTTCTGCCAAAAACCATCATTATCTGAGCCAATCCAGATTCTTTTCACTTCTGGGAGGGTGATGTCTCTTTTCACTTGTATTCTGGCCCGTGCAGGCCTGGCTTTATTGTAAGTGGGTGCATCCACTTTCAAAGGTGTGCCCAGAGCTCTCCCTATATTAAACAATGCATTCAGCTTGAAGAAAGGTAGTGGAAGCCCAAGGAATTTGTACCAAATAGGAACCGCTGGTGGTTCTTTACTTGGATCAAAGTCAGAGGTCCATTTTACAATTTTCATGGTAGTTCCAGCAATGATTACAGATTGCTTTGCAAAAAGTCTGGCATAATCTTCCTCAGTAGTTAATTGGATGAGCAGGTGCCTTCCGTCCAACAGCCCTATCTTCCAATTACCAAGAAATTTAAGGGATTCAAAGAAATTTCTTACTAGCTCCATTCTTGGGTGTCCCAACTGAAACTTCCCTATTAAGGTAAACTTCACATCTTCTTTTAGAGAGATTATCTCTCTGTTGGTGAAGAACACAACAGTTTCTCCTTCCTTTGATCCAAGTGGATGGATGCAAGGGCAGCATCCTTTACCTGCAATAGTGTCATGAAATTCCTGAGGGAAAACCAAATGGTCCAGATCATGTAGAACATCAGTAGAGTTTCCAACAACTCCATCATAAGTTGCCTTGGTCTAAAGAGAATCAGTGGCAGCATCAATAGGTGTGGTCATTGCTGAACAGAGACCAGCAGCTATAGAGCAATCAAGGAGAGAATCAATGGAACACTAAAACCCAGCAATAAGCACACCCAAAACTCCACCACCACCTGGAGAAGAAGTCAGAAAGTAAGAGGCATCCACAAGCACCCACCTCAGAGTACCTCCTCAGCCAGCAGCCACCAAACCTCATCCCTGCAGAAACCCAAACAGAGCACTTCCCTCCTTAGCCGCCAGCACCTCCATTATTATATATATATATATATATATATAATGTGCAATTTAATGTTTGAAGTCTTGAAGCTTTTCATATTATCACCTACAATATTTCAGAGTTAAGTTTCAAAAACAGAACCTTTAAGAGGTATATCTTTTCTTTATGTTTTAACTATTTTCTTTCACCTTGTATTTTCAGTTTTTCATGGTTAATCTTTAAAAAATTTAACTTTGGGGGGGGGAGAAAATTTTTCTTTAAAGAAAAACTTAATTTTATTTGTTCTCAATTAGCTATATTTAAATTTTTTTTTTAACATGACCTTTGGTAGTAGAGCATAACTTTAGATAACTATATTTGTGTTTCTAAATATATTGTGAGCTTAAGTAAAAATTTTCAACTATAAAGGTTAAGTTTAGAGATTAAGGTATTTGGTATGAAAGTAGAAGACTATCGTATTTCCATTTTAAGTAAAAGAATTTGTATTTTTGAAGTATTGAGAAACTTAGAGTCTCATAAAAAAAAAGATTGAAACTTTATAAAATTTTTTAAAGCTAATATGAAAAGTTTTTAACTTTATGAAGAGGATTGGGAAGTTCAAAATTATTAAAGGCTATCCATATATAGTAATCCTCACATTAAAAAAAAAAGAGAAAAAGAAATGAAAAGAAAAATATGTAAGGAGAAGCCTAATAAAAATTGGCTTCACTTGAATCAACTTAAAGAAGAAGGCTTAACTACATTCTCTAAACTTGTATTTAAGTATTAGCAAATTTAAAAGTAAAATTTTGATGAAGTTCTTTTTCATATGGATCATCTAAATGACTTTAATATGACAATTTGCAAGTTTCCTTGAAAAAAATAGAAAATTAGAAATCTTAGACTTGACTACTATAAATTCTTATAACTTTAATATTAATTTGAGTTATTTTAAGTTTTTCTTAAGTTATGCTATGATATTTAGTAAACCAAAATATGGAAATCTAACAATTAAACTCTTTACAATTACTCATACTTTTATGTAGTACAAGAGTTACTTCAGGACAACTAACATTTAAGTTTAGGGGTTTTGATGCACAAAAAATATTTATATTTTTAGACTTATATTTTGTACTCATTTTTGGTGATATTATTCTTTAAAGGAAGATATTTTTCATGTTTTATTTCAGGTTGATGATTTTTAGTACTTGGAGCAAAAATGAAGCAAAAAAGAATGGAATTTCAAATGAAAATAGCATTTTGAAGAGAAATACTCAGTGTCGACGGCGCCAACATAGATGAAGACGGATCCATTTGACTGAGAGCATAAATTTAAATCGGGCCATGGGCACCAACAATGCCATTGTGGGCACCGACAGCACTAAAGTCAGTGCAGGGCAAAAATCAAGAAGATTCAAATAACTTGGATGCTTTTTAAAGAGTTATTTGATACACCTCTTGGAAAACGGAGATTATGCTCTATTTAGATAAAACATTAATCAAAAAAAGGAGTCTGCTAGTGTGTCATTGACTTTCCTCTAGTGTTCCATTGTGTGTATTGTGTAGTGTGGTGAGAATAAGTGTGATTTCTCCTAAGAGTTGTTGGAGAAGGAGAGAAGTGAGTGATTTCTTTTTCCGTACATTTTTTAAGAGAGAATCAAGAGTCTTGTAAAGAGAGAAAAATTCCAAGAAGAGCTACAACAGATTTGCTTTGAGAAAAAGTTAAAGATAAATGATGTTTATTTATTATTATTGTATGAAATTTCTTTTATTTATGAAATTCATATTTTTTTCATATCTTGCTCATGAAGTTTGAGTAGTTTTCTTTGTCTTTCTCCCTACTCTGAGATATGGAGAAATGAAGAGATAATTTGGATGTGCCAATTTTAAAATATAAAATAAATTATGATGATTTTTTCACTTCGTTTTTAATTTACTTTTTGATTTGGCTAATTGAAATGTTAACATCTGTTGTGAAAAAAACTATCCGAGAAATTGAGTATGTGTTTCACAATAAAGTGAGAATCAAATTCAATTCCATGAAGGAGTGTTTTGTTCGTAGAATTAGGTGCAAATAAATAAGAAAATATATATTATTGGGTGATGAATCGAAGATTCTAGGGTAACAGACTAAAATCCTCAATTTGGTCTTAGTGTTTAATAACTAAAGCGAGAGTTAGACTTCAGGGGAAGGAAAGTGGGAGCTCTGGAGTGAGAAACAATATCCTCCTAGCCTAACCAAGAATTTAGAGACTAAACCAAAGATTAGCCAACGATTCTCTATAACACTTGACTGAGGGTAGAGAATTAAAATTGCTCCTATTTGGCACAAGACAAAATAAAACCATTTATCATTCTCATTTAACTAAAAACTCATTGTAGTGGGAAGGTTGCTTTCTCATATTTGATAATTATGTCACAAAAATATAGTTTGGCAGTTATTGCTTAGCTTTTCTTTACAGTTCCGCTTGTTGTTGGTAATTTAATTTTTTTTAGCATCCTAAACATTTGAAATTTAGTGTAGTAGATTTTCTTTATCATTTTCAATTTCCTAATTTAAATTTCCATTACGAATTTACACATTCCTCCTGAGATTGCTATTTAGGGCTTAATCAGAAAGTCATGTATTACTTGATAATGATATGTATACTTGCATAGAATCCAGACATAAATTGCTTTAATTTCTTAATCATAAATAACGAATCAAGTTTTTGGCATCGTTGTAAAGCTGAGTCAACTTTATTAATTTTACACATCCATAATTTTGTGGTCATTCATCGTGGATCTATTGATCTGCTGCGGTTGTGCACTCTTCAATGCATCCTGGTCGGTAGGGACCACAGGAGTGGTTTACCATTTGAGTCTCTCGTCGTCGGAGACAGGTCAAATTTTTTCTAACAGGACAGTGGTAGCATGTCAGGATGCTCAGTTTCCTTGACCTCCGTTTGGGCCAACTAATTCATTTGAAATTCATGTTGGTTTTTTCGTTGTACACAACATTGTTCATAACTAATATGTTGCCTTATTGGATCAATTTGATGTTCTTATTCAAAATGGAAGATAAGATCTTGCTCTCCCACCTACCTTAAAAACATAATTTATTCTAATAAAATTTTTTGGATAAAAGATAAAATTGATGTCTTTTTTTATACATATAATGTTGGTTTAATTGGTAAGGTTTTCATCAAAGAATGAGAGTTGATTATCTTGGAAAATTCAATCTAATCATCAAGCTTATAATTATACAAGTTCTTTTCAATTAAAATTTTAAGTGATAGTGTTATTTTCATTTACTAGAAATCAACACTTTCTTTTTTCTAAAGTCATTTGTTGACCTCACTTCAGGTTCGGGTCTAGTCTCTTCCATAGAAGCCTAGGATCTAACCATAGGACTTTCATGTTGACTATCATAGAGGACTAGGCATGGAACCCTCACCCTTAGAAATTCTTATACACTTTTTTGCTCTCCTTGGAGTTCCACATGTTGGTACTGACTTCTAGCACTTAGTAGGTGGAGCCAATATGAGGGAGCTCAAGGAGAGTCCTCACATAGCTGTTTGGCCTTAGAGCTAACCCTGGGTGGTGTGGTCTTGGTCCTACACACGCATACATCCACTTTTGGCCTAAATCGTAACCTACACATGCTTAACCTCTCCACCTACTATTTTGGAAACTCATGTCGATGGTCCCCAAAATATTTAGCCCTAGGCTAGGGTCAGGTTAAGACCAACATATGGAGGATACAAGATGGGATTTTTTTGGCCTCATGGCACCATAAGGGTATTTTGATGATTAACAATCCCATTGAACCCTAATTTTACCCAATTGCCCAATTTAGCCTTTTAGCACCAAATTTTTCCAAAATTACCAAATTGCCTCTGAAACCTAAATTTTCAAAAATTGACCAAATACCCAAATTTATCAAAAAATAATTTTAAATCATTTCAATCTATCCAAATTGCCTAAAACATCCCAAAATTTTCAAAATTACAAAAATACCACCAAAATTACCAAAATGACCCTGGTGGTCCAAATTTTCCCCAAACCTCCCAAATAATTCAAAACACTCCCAAAACCAATCTTGACCATTTATGAACTCCAAATTGACCAATTTTGACAAAAATCCCAATTTTGCCCTTTAAGGCCCAATTAACCTAAATCACCCCCAATTTCCACCAAATCAATTCTAAACTCAATTTCATCATGTCTAAACCCAATTGAAACCAAATTCTAGAACAATTGAACTTAATCTCATACCCAAATTCCAAGCCCAATTTAAACCCCAATTTGACCATGTCTTCAAATTTAACCAAATTGAAAGCCTTAACCTATCCAAATTTTCCAATTTTTAATTCTAAACTCTTTACAACATTCCTCTAGACCAAATGAAGCCTTCAATTGGCCTTAGACAAGCCATAAGCATAGCCCAAATTCAACTCAAAACAAAATCCCCAATTTTTTTCCCAAACTTCAAATTTCTCCAAATTGAACTTCATAACCATTCAATCTTCAACCTAATTGGTTTCCAAATACCTTATGAAAATACCCTAAACCAAATTGACCAATCAATTGGACTAGATCCAAGCTTTAGCCAAGCCAAAACCCAAGTCCAAGATAAATCTCAAATTTTGAACTCAAACTCTAAGCTCACTCCAATCCACTTGGTCCAACCCAACCTGGGCTACCACAACCACTATTTGGACTCTAGATACCAACATAAATCATCCTAGCCCACTCTACATGAGCCATTGACCAAGGGTCCTTCAAATTGGGGAGCCTCTACCAATATTTGGCTATGTAACTCATGCTTAGTACCCCTTGATTAAACTTCCATCCTAATCACCATTAAACCTTTCCTGGCCATCCCTGACTCTGCTAGCCACCAACCCTAGCTTGGCCAGCAAGCCTAGTCATCAAAGAACCCAAAGCGGAGACAACTGCCAAGGCTTTAAACCCCAAATTAAACCCATCCTCTGTGGTAGTCACTAATTGGTTGATGGCACCGAACTCCTCTCCACCTCAGCTTATTGTCACCAGCTAATCAGAGCTTGAGCTCTCCCCACTGGTCATGACTATAAAATCCACCTCTTGTGGCCAAAGGAAAGATGATTAAATTCTCTGTGGAGACTCTGCAAATTCTGACCAGAGCTTTCCAAGCCTTCCTAAAATTATTCCAACCATCTTCCCCCACTAAAACCCATTGTGAAACCCTAATTCTGAGTTCAAATTTCAGGACCTTTTCTACCATCCTAAATAACTCCACCAAACTCCAAAATATATCACTCATGATCTTCCCCAGAATAAACAAGGAATTTACCCATCAAAATCCCCGAGTCCTCAGCCCTCTAACCACCTTTAAACCAAGGTTGCATCACCCTTTCACCGAAATCATACTTAGACCTTATAGCAGTTCAAACCAACACTTCGAGGAGGTTCATTGGACTCAAGTGAAGCTTCCACAAACACCCAATCAAAAACCATGTCTTGGGCTAATGTATAATTAAAAAACCCTAAGAATCCATTTGGTTTCATCAATTGTGAAGAGAATGATTCTTTCATACGCATGTAACCTTATAAATGTGTTCAAATTGACTAGGTGAAGCTATAAGAACAAATTTCATGTGACTTAGTTGAGTATCGAGTGAGATCATAGTTCTAGAAGTGGGATGGTTCTCGGGTTAGGACAATTGAGGATGATCGCAAGGGATCGTCTGATTGCCCGAATGAACGGCTCAGATTGCATTCGACGAAAGATGTGTTTGTAAACCGCGGGACATGTGGCAAACAAAGTTGAAAAGCACAACGAATGGGAGCATGTCATGTGGGGCTTCAGAGCAGCCTATGATGAGGTGGTTGTCATGTGGATAAGTAGAAAACTAAGGGTATTTTTATTTAATTAGATTCAAAAACTTTAAAAATTCATAACTTGGTGCAAATAAATCATAAAAATAATGTAGAATGAAAATAAAAGTTGTTTGCCATCTCTCTGATTTTTAATTAAATAAATACTCACTAGACTATTTTAATCTTAGTAAGTAATAATTAATCACAATGGCTTGAAATTTTAGTGTTTGATTCCTCATGGCATTGAAGATGTCTCCTATTTTTTTCATAGTCAAAGGACACCTCTAGCCCTGAAACCCTAATTTTTAATTCTATTGGCCCATTTTTGATTAAATTAATTATATAAATTAAAATATTAATAAAAAAATATGATGATTGTTTTGATAGGATCCTTGTTGTCGGAGGACTCTAGGAAAAATATAAATGTATTTAAATGATTGTGCATAATTTTCTAGCTAATTAAATGTCTAAAATTTATAGAAATATAAATAGATATAATATTATTAAAAAAATTAACAAATTTGATTCGGCACTGTAAATAATGACCACTTTAACTCACTACAAAAAATTTGAACCTATATAAGTTAATTTGATAACTAAAGTTTATATTTCAAATAAAATGACATTTTTTGTATTTAAATAATTATAATAAATAAAATTAATTAAGAAAATTATGAAAAGTTGTATTCTAAGTTCCTTGTAAACAGGGGCACTTAGAAAAAATAAAATTTATTTTATAATAAATAGTTCATTTTTTAGCTACTTTTTAAATTAAAAATAATTAAAAATTGTTAAATATGAAAATGCCCAAATGTGTTCTTAATTATTCCCTGATCACTTGGAATATTTTTCCTAATTCTTCTAATTTAGTTATGTTTTTTTAAATTCTGAAAGTATATTTTTCTTAATTTTTCATTAAAATATTTATAATAAATAAAATAAAAAAACATAAAAAAAAATTTGCTTCTCAAAAATACAGAAAGTGATTTTTGAAATTAAATTATATTTTCTATTTAATTAATCACTAAAATCAATAAATAATTATAATAATTAAAATATAAATTGAAAGGTCAAAAAATTTTGTCCAAGTGGTCTCATGACTTAGGTGAACCTCTAATAATTTTCCCATGAACAAAAAATTTATTTTGACTAGTTACATAATTTAATAATAAAAATCCTATTTTTGAGCTAAAATAATTATATAAATTAAATATAAATAATAAAAATTCTAATTTCCCCTCTGATATTTTAATTAACCCATGAGTAGGGTACCATAAAAATTTCAACGTCATTTGACTTTTATTTAATGAGTTATGAAGTGGAGAGCCCTACGGGCTAAATGGGTAATTTTGAGATTTTGATGCCCTAATTAAATTCTAGATTAATTCAAAGGGGTAAAATGAGTAATTTTTATCATAATACACCATTTTGGATGTTCGAAATATAATTTGTTAAGAGGTAAAAACCAATTTCCCACCTTTTCATGATAAGGGTAAAATTATAATTTCATAAGTTTTTATGACTTGGAGGTTAATTAAATTGGATGATACTAAGGTAGTGGGATTAAGCTTGGAAGCTAATGATTCACTTATATGAATCCTATTAGTTGGTGATTAGATGATAAGCAATACATTAATGAAAATTTAATTTCGTTTAATCTAATTCCTTTGATTATTACAAACTAAACTTGAAGATTGGATTTAAATGCTTGGTAGTGAGTTAGACTTGATATTTACTTTTTTTATGAGGTCTAGAAAGGAGGAACAAGTTTAATTAATGAATATCTTTGAAAACTACAATCCCAACTTTAATTGTGGGTACAAGATCTTTAATTACTTAGGCTTGCCCTAAAAGCATCCATTTACATAACTCTTAAATAAAACACAAGTAACTGTCTGAGTACCCCACTCTTGGGATAGTTAAAATATCAAAGTTCACAAAGCGTAGGGTGTATTAATTCATTGAAACAAAATCGAACTTTGGATGATTAATTAAACAATATAATAAGTTCAGATGAACTTGAAATGTTTCAAAGGATTTTAAAAGTTGTCTAGGGTTATACCCCGGACAGTTTTACGATCTCTTGGACATTTTGAAGGAAAATTGAGCTTGTTATATTTTGTTCCAGAAAATCATCCATTTAAACTTTAGGGACCCAATGAGTTATGCCTTGGGACACGTTAATCCACCTAAATATATAAAAATACCCTAGACTACTTATCCTACATTAATTGACCCATTGCTCAAGAATTTGAGTCTTCTCTAAGGTACTTAAATCCTTGTGAGCAATTGGGGATATTTGTTTTTTGCTACATATGGATCATTGGGGTTTTTGTAAGTCTGATGTCTAAGTGGCTAGGTCAATCACGATAATGCTAATGTGTGCTAAAATGAGGGATACAATATGGGATTTTAGAACAGTATCTTTTACCTCGAGGAATATTAATAAAAGACGAGGATAAGGATCGATGATACTATTCGATGACACTTGAGGAGATGATTTCCCCTGATACTCTTAGGTTTTTTGTAGTCCTAGCTCAATCAAACTAATTAATTTGTGGACTGCATCACTCTAGAAAATTTTTTAAACAAAAGTCTCTTCTACCTCATAATTAAACTTTGTATGCATGAAAATTAAATTCAGATGAAAATTTTTGAAGGTCCGTGGTTAATTACTTGGATCGAGGTTAGGACTGCCCGTAGATTATTGGGTTGGTAGCTCTTACTTAAGGTTGGGAAGCACATAGTTCAGCTCCGAGCCCCCACCTTTACACATGCCTTACACCCAATTCTTATCTTCCATATGTGAGTACGGGTTTTCCTTTTACTCAGGTTTTGCGATGACTCAGGTTCTGACTTTTTCGTACAAGATGCTCCCGTTTAAATTCCTGCAATTCATTTAATTCCTGCAAATATATTCTTCTTCAGGATGTTAATCATGCATTGGAAGTAGCGAGAATATGACAAGTACGCATTTATATTTGTTCACTGCAATTTTATTTCTTTACTTTATAGCATTTTTTTACCTGCAATTATTTGCATTAAATGAAAAACAATTTTTTTTTTATATTGAACAACATTTTCAAGACAAAATAACCAAAACAACAATCTCATAATGCATTCTTTTGAATTTTCGAAAGTCCCTTGGATGAGGTAACCCGCAGTTGCTAACGAGATCCCCCCAGTTTAAATGAGTTCCGCAACTCATTTAGACTAATTAAATTTAAGAGAAAATAGTGAACCGGAACGAGGGAACCGTGTGATCCTAACCGGTGTCGCTCTAATCAACTTTAACCCCCCCAATAATGGTTGAACAAACTTGTCAATTATATGTTATGAACGTTAGACTTTAGGACAGCTACTTCGATGAGGAGCTTGGAGCTAACTTCGAGGGAAGCATTCTACAACAACCAATGGATCTACAACAATAAATCTTTTCTTAGAATTAAATAACATGTCATAGGATTTCGAGGTTGTTTCCCTTGTGAAACATAAATCCTCAACTTATTATTAGGCCTTTGCACAATCATGTGCAATTTAAGCCCTAACTCATTTTATGATCCTGATGTTGTTGTTTGTCATGACATAAATCATCCTATCTTCCAAGCTATTAGTATGATTGTGTCATGCAACTGTAAGCCCTAATTAATAATAATTAGGAGGATGAAACATTCAATAATTTTCTTCTCAAAATTGAAGACAAACCATAGGATGGATTGGAAAGTCATTAAAGTTCTCCTCAGAATCGGTGATAACCCGTACTTTTCTCCCTTTGGATTCAATAATAATTGTTCGAAATTTGAGCCTTTCCCATTTGACACTCCTTGCTCCGACCATTGAAAAGTCCTACCCTTTGAAATTCTTGAAGAAAATACTTTCTTATCTAAATCTAGAGTATTTTTAGGTGACCTCGGTCATTTAAGATTTATTTAACTATAAGGGCTTCTCCTTAAAGCAAACTTCAAAACCTAACCTAAAATAAATCATGTATGCTTTTTCAAATTAGATGGGGGAACTTGTCGGTTATATAATGAATGATGACTTCACTTCTATAGAAGCATATATAATGTATTCAAGCCAAAACCCCAACTCTTGGAGTGCTACAAAATATCATAGATTACATCTCCAACAAAGCTAAACATTACTCTTTTGCCACAAAAATTGCCTTGTTTTATTTTGTACAATATCATTTTGCTTAATAATATGTTTAGAAGAATGCCATTCATTCTACTCATCTTTTATTGAGGATCAACTAGCAAAAACTTTCACCAAACTTGAATGAAATTTGGAAATATAATGCATTAATTTAATTATTTAGTTACCTTTCCTTATTATTTAAGTTCACTTTAGTTACTTTATATGCATTCACTTTGGCCAAAATTATTATTTTTTGGGAGGATTATTTTGCAAAACTAAAACATAGCATATTATTATTTATTCACATTAATCAATGTAAGGAAATAACTTACTTGAAAAATATTGCATTAAATTTTTTTATTATTTATTCTTGATTTTAGACTTACAATTCATTTCAAATAAAATAAGTATAGGAACATTTACATATATACCACACAATTTTTATATTTTTACATACCTAGCACCTAAATTTTGATATTTACATTAATATCACTTTTCTTGTGCATGACAACATATATTTCACTATTAAAAGTTATTAATAAAGATATTTCTTGTGTTATTAATATTTAAGTGTTATAAATATAAAATCAGTTTGAGCGTTAGATATGTAAATTCATAATAATTATGTGGTATTTAGGCTAATGCACTTTATAAGACTTTAATCAAATCTCAATGAAATGAACACAATTTTATTTTGTTAGAATCAACCCGCGCTACTCGAAATAAATTATATATCATCTACTTAAAGTGGTAAGAAATTGCATAGTGATATTATTATTATTATTATTATATTGAAAAGAAGTGAAATGCTTTCTCAATATTTAGAAGTGTAACGTAGATAGTTTTAAATTATATTGCAAAAAAAATTTAAGAAATGTATGAAAAAATTACAAGACTCACAAAGTTATACTTCGGGTATTTATTGATTGATAATTATAGTACAAAACCACCCACAGATTCCAGTCTTCTTCTATTTTATTCTACTTTTCTAGTTTAGCAAGCTTACCATAAAAAGTCTGGTGACGTGCAAAATATAAGGAGCCTAGGGACCTTTACGCATAAAAACTGCTTAAAATTTTTAATTTCTACTGATTAGAAATTTTGGACGCATCGTTGTTGTTGAGAGAGATTTGTCATGTCCTTTTATAAATAAATAAATAAATTTAAATATGCAAAAAATTTATATATATATATATATATTTCTTCCTAGTTGTTCCAGATGTGACGTAACGTATACATAACTATTATAACTTCATAAATATGCTTATTATTTTGTGGCTCAAATATTAGTTATGTGTATTTGTTTCAATTTCGTTAAAAGCTGGCATACAATAAATTTTATGATTGCGAGACTCTTAGATATAAGGAAGGAATTTTCAAAGATAACATTTAAAAAGAAATTTAAAAAATTCTATTAATTAACTGGAAAATATTATAGTGTATTTTTTAGACTATTAACTTTGCTGAGAAATGGTTTTTATCTATTAAAAAAAAAACTATGATTTTATCGATTGAAAAAAAAAAAGAAAAAATGGAATCTTAAACGATCCCCACAGTATAATTAAAAAATAACAAAGGTATTATCACATCAATGACATTTAATAAAGCCATTAAACAAATCACCATAGCACCAAGATTTTATAAATGTATATAGCAAATTTCAGGCGCTAAGAATTGTGCGGTAAATATGTAAATTATTCAAAGTGATAACGAAGAAACCAAAACAGCACGTGGTGAGTCATGAGAAGCAGACAAAAAGTCAATTTTCTATTAATTTAGATATGAAACCTGCTTGCCATTAAAAGCTTTTATAAATCTACCTCATCTGTAATATATATGAATATATATGAATATAGTAATGGCTATCTGTAGGTCCACGGAAGTAAAGGCTTTCATAACAAAGAAGGATAGAAGGCATATGATCTTTCTTTTCTTAGCCACACACAGACAGCAGCTTCTTTCTTTGAATTCAGAAGAAACTCCAGTAATGGCTGAACAGTTCACATTTGGGTGTTTCTGAACCGTCTTCTTTTGTCTTAAGATTGCTGCTTTTTTTCACAGTTGCTTTATGCAAATATGGTGGTTTAGGGGACCGAACTGATTTGGTTTGGTTTGGATGTGAGTAATGAGATATAGATAATGTGTTGAGGAAAAATTTTCTTTTTTAAAGTAACGATTGTGATTTGTTTCTTAAACAAAATTATGTTTGGTTTTAATGATAATGATATTGAAAAACACTGAAGTGGACAGCAAAGGTTTCAGGAGGTGGTGCATGTAATCACTATTATTTACTAAGAATAAATATTGACATGAAAGATTGATATATATGAAATTGACATGAATAATAGCTAAAAATTTATGCGAGGCAACGAGATAATTTATGGCAGCTTTGCTGCCTTGAATAACCAAGGGGTCAAATACTGTTATTTCGGAGTCATCAGCAGTAAAAAAATTTTACGAAGGTATAAATGGAGGCAGCAACGAAGTTTCTTCATGTGGAATAAATCTTATTGCATGACATTAATCTTGAGATAAATTTTTTGACTAAGACGTGTTCAAACTTCGATTGAAATTTATTTAGAAATCTGAGTTTAGGTAACTTACAGTCAACTTGACCGGCTCAATGACCCAACCCGCACTTATGCGTACTATTAATTTCCTTAATTATGCCAGAAAATATATCTCAATTTATATTTAGCAGCTAGTGTGAACACTTGCAACGATTTAGGAATTATATAATAGATTTTCACACTAGAGGTACTTTGCAAGTATACCTATCATTTCAAGTAATATAAAATTTTCTCTAAAAACTCCATTATCGATCACACAAGGAATGTTGTAACTCTTAAAATTATTAACATAGAGAAAGTCCATTTAATTGCGTATTAAAAAGATAAAAACTATTTAAAATAATAAGCTTACCAAAAAATACTACTTAAATATCTAAAAAGAAAGTAACAACTAAAATAGAAGCTTAACAACATATAATAATGTGTTTGGATATTATGAAAAACTTTTCTCCTTACAAAGAGATTTTAATCTACGTAGATTCAAATGATTTAAGACAAATATGAGGTATTATGACAAATAGAAGAATACCTTATTCTTTACCACCTCCCGGTGCTTGCAAAGAACATAAGGAAACTGAAGGCTGATTCCTTAAAATCTAGACTCCACATCACTGTTATCTAGCCTCTCATGTCTAGATGACCCTAGCCTGTGCCATCGTAATCATCGAATCTGAGCGTCAGAGTACTAAACCTTAAGCCAAATCGATAAGAATCTAGCTTGTCACTCTAGCTCTAACCAACTCTACGCACATCAAAACTTATTTCCCTTTTTTTTGCACTCCCCCTTATGTGATCAGAGTAGCTATTTCTAGAATGAAGTGTGGTATCCACTAGTTTGGTGAAATCATAACTCTTTGAGGTCATTATGTTTCTCAACAAATTTTAATTTCACAAGTGGATAGTTTGGAAAGTAAATGAAGATTCGGTGAAAAAACCATCACAGTTTTTAGGAGTAAAAACAAAATCAATAAGTCTTTCTCATCCTGCAAGATTAAGTACCATATGAAAGAAGAAAGAAAGAGAACTACTCAGAATTCATGGAGATTAAAAAAATATATATATTTGCATTAAAATCCAAGTCTTACAACCAAAACTCAAACAAAAATACAAAATACCTTATGCATTCTTCCCAAGCAAACTTCTGGAGTTTCCTCTAAGCAATCTCCAAAATTCTTCACACTAAAACACACTCACACTTACACTTGAACACAAAATAAAGAAACCTAACTCACTATTTCCGCCCAATTGAAGTTTTAAGGCTCCAAAAGGTCTCTAAATTTGGCCAAATCCTTCTCACTAAATAGAAGACAAAAAATAACCAAGGGTTCCTTCAAAAACCCTACAAAATTAGGCCAAATTCGATGTTTCTTCTAGAAAGGTAGTAACTGACACTATAACACCAGTTTGGGGCACTATAGTGCCCTTCTCGCTCAACGGTGGCGCTATGGCGCCAAGGGGTGACGCTATAGTTCCGCACAAAAATCATCATTTTTGCTCTATTTGTTTTTTCATCTTCTCTAAATGTCCATTCCATGCAGTTGAAACAAAAAAAAAATACAAAATACCTTCATTTAAAGTGCAATATCATAAAAAAATTACATAAAATGCTTATAAATATGCACTAAAAATAATTTTTTTTGAGGTCGATCACTCGACTAGTTAGATACAAGAATATCAAAATTGGTCCAAACTAGAAAACTAAAAAAAATTAGAAAACACTGTCATATCAAGGCACTAATTTGCCTCTCTATAGTGGCCCCACCTACTCGAGCTCTCTTTGAGCTCCTATGGGAACTCTCCTTGAGCTCCTCTATAGTGGCCCCACACACTAAATGCTAGAGGTTAGGACCAGTATATGGAACTTCAAATTAAGCAAAGAAGAGTTTAAAATTTATAATGGCGAGGGTTCTTTTTCTAGTTTTCTAGGAATAGTCAACATGAATGTCCTATGGCTAGACCCTAGACTACTATGAAGGAAAAACAAGACCTCAACCAAAAGTGAGGTCAACAGTAAGTATGTTTATTGAACTCAGTGTTTTGAATGAAATTTAATCGAAGTTTAAACATTCCTTACTCAAAAAATTATCTTGAGATTAATGCTTTCAAAAAATTGTTTAGTGCCTTGATATGGGCTTGATTTGACTCAAATTGGAAAAATTCAGATTTTATTGTATCTATCTTGTCTAGCAGGTAAATTTGTCTGTATGTTTTTTGAAATCGGTGTTTCAAATAAATTTTAATTAAAGTATAAACATTACTTATTCAAAAAATTATCTCGAGATTAATGCTTTCAAAAAATAATTTTGTGGCTTGACCTGGGCATGATTTGACTTAATCTGGACCAATTTTGATATTTTTGTGTCTAGTTGGTCGAGTGATCCATCTCAAAAAAATATTTTTTTGTGCGTATTTTATGAGCATTTTATGTGCATTTTTTATGACATTACACTTCAAAGGAATGTATTTTGCATGTTTTTTGTTTCAGGTGCATGGAATGGAGCGATAGAGAAAATGAGGAAAAAATTGGAGCAAATATGATGATTTTTGTGTGACACTATAGCGCCACCCCCTGTTAAATTAGTGCCTTGATATGGGCAAACTAGAAAACTATAGCGCCACCCCCTGGAAAATTTAGAAAAATTTGCCAAGGGGTGGCGCTATTAAAATTTATTCAAAACTCTTGTTGACTATTCCTAGAAAATTAGAAAAAGAACCGTCACCACTTGAAATTCTAAACTCTTCTTTGCTCAATTTGAAGTTCCTTATACTGGTCTTAACCTCTAGCACTTAGTAGGTGGGGCCACTATAAAGGAGCTCAAGAAGAGTTCACATAGAATTTCTTAGCCTTAGGGTTGACTCTGGGTGGTCGTCCTGAGCTAGTGCATGCACTGTCAATCACTTGCACATTACACCCCACTCACAATCCTAAACCCAAACTTGTTAACTTTGATCCCTTGATCTTTTGGGAGACTCATGTAAATGGTCCCCTAGACCCACTAGCTCTAAGGTAGGGTTTAGATAAGACCAGTACAAAGAGGACATAAATGGAGATTCCATTGGTCCATTGCTCAAATAAGGTGGTTAGCACCTCGATTTTACCAAAATACATAACTTAGCCTTTTGCCGCCAAAATCTATACCCAAATTACCAAAACACCCCCAAACACTAAATTTCAATAAAATTCATAATTTCACCCAAAATACCCAAATACGTTAAAAAATCATCTCAAACCATTTGAAACCACCCAAAATTACCAAAATACCCCCAAAATTGCCAAAATTACCAAAATACCCTTGATGACCCAAACTATCCCAAAACCTTAAAAATCATTTCAAATGTCCCCAAAACAAATTTGGACCCTTCAATGGAACCCAATTTAACCAAATTAATCCATTTTGACCAAAAGGTACAAATTGCCCTCAAAGGTCAAATTACACTAATTCACCCCAGATGTCTACTAATTTGGTTCCAATTTTTCACAATTTCAAATATAAACTCAAATTCATCATGGCCAAACTAAATTCATACCAAATATCAACCTAATTGACCCATAATTTGAGCCCAATTTCACATAAATCCAAAATTCCTAATTTTGCTCCAATTTAGCCATGTCTCCAAATGTCACTAAATTGAATGCCCAAATCCCAAAATTGACACCTAATTAATGTTGAGAACTCTTCATAACATTCCTCGAAACCATTTTGAATCCTCAATTCGGACTTAGCCTAACTCTAGCCTTACCTAAACCCAACTCTAACCCAACATCCCCAAATTGATCAAATGTGTAAAATCTCTCAAAGGGAGCCTCCAAATCAATTACAAATCACTTTAAATCTTTTATAAACTATTTATGACAATCATACACACAATATTTATCCATCAATTGAGCCCAACTACATGGCTAGGCTATCCTAGCCAGACTAGAGCCAATTTGGACCCATGACCCCAAAATTGACTTAACAAAGCTAAATTGGCCAACCAAGAACAACTCCAGCCTCCAAGTGCACCCCAGTGACTAGGCTAGACTCACATAGCCCACCCTATATGAGCTATGGACCAATGGTCCCTTGATTTAAAGGATTCCACCCCATATTTAGCCAAAACTTCAAAATATCTTCCTCATCATTGCTTACCTTTGGGGGTTAATCATAATTAGCCACTCCCTAACATCCTTGTGCTAAGAGGTGACCAGACACTTGTTAGCCATCACCTCAATAGTAGAAAATAGTTTTCCTAAAGGAGCTCAAGGTGGCAAAATTGAACTCACATGAGCAGGCTAAGCTTGATTGGCTGTTAGGGCCTTTCTTCCCTCCACCTAGACAACACCCTGGCCACCTCAGCTTGGCTTGAGAACCACCATAGCCTCTCCTACTTAAACTACCCCCTCCATGGCCATGACAGAGAGCTGACAAATTCCTTAGAGAAAATTTGCCCAATTGCTTCCAGATACTCTCCAAGAACTCCTCAGCTATATCCCACTATTTTCCCTCTCTAGTTCCCACTGTGAGAGCTCAATTTTGAGTTCAAAATTTCAGCCCAAACCAGGACATATTCCCCACACCTCCACAGTCCACCAAATTTAAATTAACTGTACCCACACCATCACCAGAGAGAGAGGAGTTGGTTTTCCATAAAAGCTCCATTCTAAACAGCCTCTCACCTAGCTCTAGACTAACACCTGAAAACGACTTTGATCAAAATCATACCTAGACAATTCACCAGGGCCTAGAAGTTCATCTGGAGATTTGATGGACCCAATCAAAGCTACTACGACCATCTGATTAAGTCCTCCCCTCTCAGATAAAGGTATAAAGCTCTAACCTTATTCCGAGACTATTTTGATTCTCCATATGTATTCACTATATTTCATACCGCATAAGCTGTATATATATATATATATATATATATATATA
>JXCR01143731.1:52711-189427 GCA_002079205.1 Phalaenopsis hybrid cultivar | reverse complement strand
AACAGCTCGTGTTCGGTTCGTGTTCGGCTCGTTTGTTAAGAAACGAACACGAACAGTGACTTCACGAACAATTTCAAACATGAGCTTATTTTGAAACAAACTAAATTTCAAACGAACCGAACACGAACACAAGCTCTGTTCGTTCGTGTTCGGTTCGTTTACACCCCTAGTTGGGGGTGATGACGGAGAGCCATCTGATTGCACATTTATTAGATGGACGAACACTTGGTAGTTGAGTCATGGGTTGCGTGGCAGCTGATGTGTCTGATGATCCCTACTCAATGGCTTATGCACAATATAACAATAGTTCTGATAGTATTTTTCACTTATATTTTCTTATTTTGCAACAAAACCAAAACTTGATTCTGAAGAAACATAAGAATTTAACTTTTTAATTTATATATATTTATATTTGGATACTACGCAAGTATACGTATCGTTATTAAGTAATATAGAACTTTTTGATTAAGACCTGAATATCAAACCCACAGGTAAGATTATGCAATATGCACTTTTTAGAAAGTCTTTCTATTTTAAAAAAAGATAATTACTTAAACTAACAAAGATTTTTGCAGGAATTGAAAATTTAAATATTTTTGGTATTTTTGATATTTTAACGATACAGTAACTACTTAAAAAGATAACTAAAGTTTTTGTAAAAGAAAAGTACCTAATGTGAAAATATCTTTCTTCTTATTATGAATCAGTAATAAGTATAGGAATTTTGTTGTGAAAGTATACAAATTGTGTTGTGCCAAATATGAGTAATAATATTATTTACCCTTACTAGAGATGTTATAAAGAACATTGACTAATTTAAATTTTGAATAGTTCTGAAGATCGACTAAGTAGAGAAGATACTAGCTCTCAATCTAGAGTTCCCTCGATTTGCTCCACCTGGGGGCTAACATTCTTGTATCAGAACCTAAAACAAGAAACCAAGTTGAGGGGCTTGAAGTTGTCACTTTAAAGTCGTCCTATTAACTCTACACCCATCAATGCTTATTTTCTATTTATTTGCACTCAATCATATGAACTACATTCTCATTCATATAACCTCATGTGATTCTTAAAACCAAGTTGGGGGTTTTAACCTGTCACTTTAAATTCTTCTAACTCTACACCCTTCAATGATTATTTCCAATGGGGGCTTTAACCTCTCACTTTAAAGTCCTCTAAATCTACACTCATCAATGAATATTTTCCTACCTTTGCACTCAATCATATGAACTGCATTCTCATTCATACAACCTCATGTGATTCTTTCCAATTATTGACTGAGACAATATCATCCCGATTCATACATGTTCCAACAACAAATTTTAACATCTGGATTGGCAAAATCAAGAAGTAAATGAAGTGCATAGATTTAAATCATCACAACTTCTTCCAACATTAAAGATCAAAACTCTCCACAACTTCCATCCAAAACTTAATTACTTATCATTTTAAGAAGAAAGATAAAGAAAACTACTTAGAATCCATGGAGGAAACAAAAGCATATTTTAGTTTAAAAGAAGAAATCATTGTCAAACCAACAAGTCTCGATTAAAACCATAGGTGGACTAAAACAAAAAGATAAATATTTATCTCAAGTCCTCCATCAAACTCTTGAAGTTCTTTTGAATCTATTCTCATTTACAATCACTCAAAACAAAATAACAAAAAGGATAAAGTAAATAAAAAGTATTTCCTGAAAATCTCTCCGAACTAACTCCCTAGAGAGGAACTTTCAAAACTTGTCAATATTTTCAGGAATCTTTTCTAAGTCCTCTTTTCTTTCTTTTATAGTTTTTGAAGAGGTGCCTTGATATCTCTTCAAAATGTGTTTTGATTTGATTTTTTTGCCCAAGAGACGCATCCTTTCATGATAATTTTCGTCCTTGGTTGTTACAACCACCTACTAAGCCTTAAACACCTCTTCGAAATTCATAAAAATTGATTTTATTCGTCTAACAACTGACACTAGCGCATAAGCGTGGGGTCTCAACGCTTAAGCGTGACCTTCTCTGTTTAACTGGCGCTTAAGCACTAGATCTGGCGCTTAGGTGCCAAAACTTTTTTGCACAATTTTTCACCTTTTTGCTCCAAATTTGATTCTTTTTCACTTCTTTAAGTATTTTTTTCCATTTTTACTTGTATCTGTAAGAAAAATACAAAAATACCTTTCATCAAAGTGTAATATCTCAAAAATATGTATAAAAATATATTTAAAAACACAATATATTTTCGGTGTATCAAAATTCCCCAAACTTAAAATGTTACCTGTCCTCGAGTGTTCCAATATTCAAAAACCAAATATATATGATATGTTATATGAGTTTCTTTAGGAGTTACTAAAATTTAGATTTAAAAATATAGTAGTCCAATTTAGACAAAATAATTAGTAAATGAGATCAACTTAAAGTTTGAAAATTTTTAATTTAAAGAACTATGAAAAAATGAGTTCCTATCTAATACAGAAATATTGTAAGTTCTCTACATTTAGATTTTAGTTCTTTTATTTACTCTACATAACAATTTTATTAAAAATAATTTTACTAATATATTATATTTATAAGCTTAAGATTTTATTAAGTCTTATACTTTAAAAACATCAAATGTAGAAGTAATTTTTGATTAGGCACTAATCCTCTAGCTTCTCCTCCCTTACATTTCTTTTCTTTTATTTTATTTTCTTTTCCTTTTCTTTTTCTTTATCTTCTTCTTTTTCTTCTTCTTTTCCTTTTTCTTTTTCTTTTTTAGGCAAGGATTACTATATCTGGACATGCCTTTAATGATTTTGAATTCCATTTCTCCTTTCCTAAAGTAAAGTCTTGATATAAAACTTTTACTTATAGATATAATAATAGTTTTGAAAATCCTTTTAATAAAAGAAATTTAAGTATTAAAAATAAAAGTTTTAATTATCTAATTTTTTCAAAAATACAATTTTTCTTACTAAAGATAGTCACTTATAAATCAAGTTTTACTTCCCTAAAATAACTTCATATACATAATCAATTTTTCTTTTAAAATCAAATTCACTTGAACTACATTTGAGAACAAATAAAATTCCAGTTTAAAAATATTTTTCATCCCCCCAAACTTAATTTCTTAACAGATTAAACAGTTTAACATCAGATAATTATATATACAGGAAATGAAAATTGAAATAACATGCTAAAAAGAATTTTTACATCCTAATTATACAAGTATAAAACTAAAGGCATGAGTAAAATTAATTTTGATCAAATTTTCTAACATTATATTTTAGTTTAACATGTAGAGAATCAAATAGGCTTCTAAATAGTGGGTATGAAAGTAAACAACACACTAACACGATAAAAGAAAAATACAGGGTAGCAATTTCTGAATTTCAAGTTTAAGATCTAAGCTAGCAAGATTTTTTACCTTATAACAGATATGAAATTATGTTAAGTTCTAAACTAACTAAATCAAAGTACTAAACACAATAATAGTTACTACCCTAAAATTTAAAAATAAAATATTAACTACCACAAATGTCATAATAATAATAAAACATAAAAGTTCAAAACACAACATAGTCCCAAACAACACATAGATGCAAATGTAGCAAGCTCAGACCACATAGTTCATATCATATTAAAATCATAAAATGAATCTCTCAGCTCTACTCTTCATCCTTAGAAACACCGCTGTACCATTTTTGTGCAGGCTCATAATCAGGATATCGAGGATATGGAGGAAATTGCATGCCTGGTTCACCTCTAATTAAACTCTCCAAAGATGAGTAGAATTTCTCTTCATAATCACTCTTCCTTCTATTATAAGTATTAGTATGAACTGAAAAATCCTCTAAATTTTGTACCTTATCAACGATAAAATTGATATTATCCATCATCTTCTACAATAACTCATCCTGAGTCTTGGTATCACCTCTAGATGTAAAAGCACTTGAAGTAGATGGTCTAGATGAAGGTGCAACAGAGGTAGATGCAAAATACGTCTCTAATCCATAACTGCTGCAAAATCCTCCTCTCCAGCCAAAAATTGAATGCTCAAAATAAGTCTTCACATTCACCTTCGTGATGGACTTTAGAGGTAACATAACTTCCTCCCAACTATCATACATTACTCCAACCTACTCGCATAAAGAAAATATCAAGGAAACAAGTCCCATACCTGTAGTAGTAGCAGCTATAGCAGAACTGATGATAGTCTGATAGATCAAAGCCCCTATGTTTATGGGCTTCCCCTCTTGAATACAATAATTTAACTCTCTCTGTTCATTTCATTAAGATGATTGGTTGGAAGTAGACGAGCAGAATTGAAATAATGTCAGGCCTTTTAAGGTGCACATAACTTTGAAGTTGTGAAATTTACTCTCCTCTCATCGGTAATCTTTCAAAGTCCTCTACCAATAGTCAAGTATGAAATAATCTCGTCTAACTCCACTTTTGTAGGACTATAATTGCATAAAAACACAAAGTCTCCAATGGTAAATGGTAAAACAAGTTGATTACCTCTGGAGTAAAAGGTACCAACTTCCCTCAAACCATAACTCAATCGTCCTCAGCCTATGGGAGATTTGCATAAAACTCCCTTACAACAGAAATCACTGTGACAGCAGAGAAATAACAGAACTGTTCCTACTATCAACGAACTATCAGGTCTTCTACTTCTCCACCTAGACTCTTAAAATATTGCCCTTGAATCAATTTCCCGACTTTAGAGCGTCACTATATCAATCCCGAGGAACTGACAAATTTGCTCGAAACAAATGTGCTCTTTCCTCTGCTCCTTTTCATTCTTGGTGCCATTCTACAAATTTGATAAATTCCAAAAATAACTTTAAAAATCATGTTTAAATCACTAAACTAAACTTCCCAAAGAACTAACTAAACTTCCCAAGCAATTTTCATAGATTTTTCTTCAGTTTTCATCATGAATAGTAAATTTTCAAAATCTTCCCAATGTGCTTAAAATATATGGTGAAAATCCAAATTTTTTTCATAGAAGTAAAGCTCTTACCTTAAGGAGCTTGGATCTAACAAATCTCACTCGATTCCACCAAGAGATCTTCAAATTCCACTTGCCCTAGCCCTCAAAATCGCGAACTTGAGTTGGGGAAGATGATAGGAGGCATTAAAAATGGTATTTTCGGACTTAGAATTTACTTTTAGCCATTCGCAAACTGGTTTTTGTGAACCGGCACTTAAGCTCGGGTAAGTGGCGCTTAGAAGCCTGCCTCTCGGGTTGGCTTGCGCTTAAGCGCGATATGTGGCGCTTAGGCGCCAGTGCACAATTTTAAAAATTTTAGTTGTAAGTAAAATGCACTATTAGCCTAAATAAACCACCCCTAAATGGTCTCATAGCACTTAAATGACTATTTTTACTTCCTATAACTCCCTTCTCTCTAAAAATTCTCAATAATAATTAATTCAAATTGAGGCTAAAAATAACCCAAATTTTTACAAAAATAAATTTATATTAATTCACAAACAACTACAAACACATTTAATGCTTAGTTATCTCTCCAAATAGTTTTGGATGAGAAAATTTTCCTAAATACAAAACACTTAACACACATTCACAATTACACATAAGTGACACAAACACTAAACACGAGACATAAACACTTAACTTAAAAACATGACTCCAAACACATAATTCCTAACACTTAACTTAAGGCCACTCTTCATTAGAAGGAACAAATTCTTGTCTCTCAGTAGTCTCTCCAGGGATATAAAGTTGACAAAACGGACAGTGGTGACGAACTCTAATGCTATCATCTTCGATCCACTTTTGCTTAAGGAACATTGCTTTATCCGCTTCCTCTATATAACTGGTATGGCAGAATTGCATCTTAAGTTGCCACCAAATATGTTCTAGATGAGCATGCAATTCAAGCACCTTAGTCACTAATATCGATATAGTATTCTCCATCTGGTTGATCTTCTCTGATAACCCTTCAATTCTAATGACTAAGAAACAATTAAACATCTCATGTGCACTTTGACTATTCGAGGTGATCTCTCTTGAGGGGTCACTGATTGGATTGACTACTCTGTTTTTGAGCATATTGTGACAAAGACTGGTGAGGCTCTTCTGCATATATCTTCATCGGCTGCTTTCCTTTGTCGACAGTCACTACTACTCTAGATTTCTTTTCGAGCACACTGGTCACCTTAGCCTTTTCATGTGGCTCCATGTGCTTGATTTCCTCTTGAAGACTGCTGACTTTACTAATTAGCTTCTTAAAGGATTTGATGGTGAGTCCCTTGAGCAAGAAAGCTACTAGCCCATGAATGCTCTTAAGTAGAATTTTAATTGCATGATGTTCCTGTAGCTAAGGTTCATATTTCATGCTAAGGTTTCTCCACCTCAAAATGTAGTCCACCAAAGTTTTGCTAGGCTTTTGTTTTTCTATCATGAGCTCTCTAATAAACACATGGTGTTGTGCCCCGACAAATCTTTTCACAAACATCTGTTCTAACTCGGAAAATATTTTAACTGACCCGTTGGGCAAGTCAGTGTACCAGTCGACAGCAATTCCTAACAAGCTGCCGACGAACTGCTGGAAGAGTTGAGCTTCATTATTTCTCATGTTGCCACAGCTGGCTCGGAAATGTGCTATATAATGTCTGGGATTCCCAGTCACATCAAATATCTTGAAGTATGGAGCCACAAAACTCTTGGGGAAAGGCACGACATCAAATTTCTTTGGGTAAGGTCTACCCTTTAAAATTAATGCACCACCCTTAGATTGTGTTAAGGTGTCCCGCACTTGTTTAACCATTTGCTTAAATTCCTTTTCTTGTATAGCACCTGATGGATAATCTTTTTTATGTTGCTCATCTCTATTTGCTAAAGCAACCTCTCTTCTTTCATCTGTGATGTGTATAATTTATGGCTGATTGATCTGTGGAGAAGCCAATTGCGGTGCTTGTGATTGCCCTTGAATAGTGGTCATGGCGGTCATAGCTGCGGTCATCTCTTTTATTCTTTTCTACAGCAGACTAACTTGCTCATGTCTTAGGAGGATAGCCCTACGCAGCTCATTTACGACGCTCTCTTCGGTGTAAGGTTAAGCCTCACGCGCAGATGTGGCAGCTCTGGTTTCAATTACATGGACATCCATGAAATCTTCTTCCAAGTAATCATTGTAATCAAAATTTTCATTGTCGCTATCAACGAAAACTCTGTGTTCTCGATCTAACTCAAAAATCTCAATCCTGAGTTTCTTAACTTTCTCTTCAATTATTGATTCCTTGATTGCTTTAAGATCTAGAGGACCCTGATGGGCATCCTCTACTTGTTCCTCCATCTCCCTAGTTATTATTGCGACGATGTCAGATATTTCAAACCTCGATTTCATTCACTATTCTTATCGCAGCCTAACTGGACTGTATCGGTGCAGCGACCTTGGGTACCCATACCTTTCTCTTTTTCGACGATGATGTCTCAGGACTGAGTGTCTTAGTAGAAACATCGGTATGTCGAAGGAAAGTATGCTCCCCGTGGTGTAGACCAGCTACAGTGTCAGGTAATCTTATTTTCTTTGCCTTTGGGATTGTAGGAATATCTCTATAATTGGTGTCGGGTAAGATATTTGGACCGAGTCTCAAATTTACCGGTTGACGGCATGCGGTCCTTATGGCAGTATAATCAGTAGTAATTACTGCAGTATCAACTCTGTTCCCTAAACGGAACCAAACGAGGATGCGAGTAGGGGGCACTCCAGTTGTCTTATGGGACTGTCTGATGGACTTGATGCCTTTTAAAATTCCCTTCTTCATGCGAGGAGAAATTGCATCTCCCACTTGTTTAAGTAACTCGCTATCTGAACATCTTTCTTTGGTAGCTAGCCTTTTGAAAACTGCACTAAATCGGGTGATAGGAGTGAACTTCTTTCTCTCCTCATCATGTCCATGAAGTGGTGGTAATGTGGCAGTGATTCTCTGGATACTCTCATATCCATCGGTATCTGTCAGAGGATGGAATCTACTCCCTCGTAGGAGTAGATAAATTTCCAGAAATCCTTCTTCATCTTGATGAGGTTCCTCCTCAATGGGTGTCTCATTGAGAGCCTGGGCTTTGATGGCCCTCCGAACCCTTCTGTTGCGGTTCCTTTTTTGGGTTCAGGTCTGTGGTACAGTCTCTGAGCTTGATCTGATTTCAAACACGGGTGGTGGGATAATTACTCCCTCGGTCGGATCCTTAATAATCATTACTTCTTTTCTATTAGCAACAACGGGGCTAGCAGGCTTGGCAGGTGTCGTGAAGACAGTAAATTTAGACTTCTTGCAGGCAGGGAAGTCTTGAAGGCATTTTAGGCTAAATTTTGCAGATGGCTCCTGTATCTCTAGAGCGATAATCTTCATTACCACAAACGGGGCCTTCCCGAGGATGACCTCAGAATCTTCATATCCAGCTCAAAATTTGATGGTAGGAGCGAGGTTACCGGCTTTGTGGCTCGTTGGCAGGTTGCTGGAAAAGGTCAGCGTTGGGTAGGCCATTGCAACAGGCTTGAAAATAGAAAGTTTCAGGGTTATCTATATGGCCAAAAACCTTGTAATTTTTAGTGCAAGCACTTAAAGTAGAGGTTGATCTGTGATCGGGCGGGTCTTAACTTATGGGTATTTTAAGATTTTGTTTAAGAAAAATCAAGAGGTGTAAAATTTCATTAATATTAGAAAATTTTAAAGTGCGCACAACACAACACAATTTGGTTTAATTTTCAGAATAGCAAATAAAATTTGGAAGGGAGATGTGAAGTATTTTAGGACCCAATGCGGGACCCATTTAGTGGCAGACAATGCCCCGGTGGAACCAGTCCACCGACACACCTATTGGGGGTCCGACCCCACATGAAAATTTAAAGAGTCCTTAATGAGTCCTGAAGTCCAAGGAGTTAGTTGTACTTTCCCAAGACAGAAATGGGTAAAGTATGCCAATGGAAGAAGGGTATAGTCCTGAAGTCCAAGGAGTTAGTTGTACTTTCCCAAGATAGAAATGGGTAAAGTATGCCAACAAGCCTCCTGAACCCCTCTGTTCAAAGATGGTTGAACAGATAGTCCTGAAGTCCAAGGAGTTAGCCGTACTTTCCTAAGACAGAAATAGGTAAAGTATGTCAATGGAAGAAAGGTAATTTGGTCCAAGAGGGACATGGACATATTACTGATGTGTGAAGATAATATTTCTTGATTTGTATGAAGAGAAAAGCTTGTCCCCAGTGGAGTCGTTAGAAGTTGTTGGCGCTATTTTTGGTTGGAGAGTTGCCTATAATAAGCTATTGGTCACCGGAGTTGAAATCCCGTCACCCACTTCGAAAGGACGTTTTAATTTATATATTTAGTTTTAGAAAAATATGAAATCAAACTGACCCCATATTTTTCATAGTTTAAATAAAAGAGCGCTGTACCTCAAATCCTGTATTTTTCCTGAAGGATAAACACAAGACTTGAGGATGAGGCTCGATCAAATAAACTAAGAAAAATATGACATATATTTGGTCTACGAGACATTTGTATTTGCCAACAAGTTCCTCTATTTAAATAAAGAATTTGGTCTGCAAAACCTTTGTATTTGCCGACAAGTTCCTCTATTTAATATAAAAGATTAAATAGATGACGTCCGTTTGGTCTGCGAAACCTTTATATTTGCCGACAAGTTTCCTTATTTAATATAAAGGTAATTAAGTTGGGTTCGAACATGCTTCCTATAAGGGCAAGCCCCTATAGTTAATTACATCTTAAGTGACCAAAATCACCTGAGAAGACTCTCGATAAAAATCAGGAAATATTATTCTCAAGGAAGTCAAAAAGGTAGGACTTTTCAACAAAATCGGACAAATAGGTGTGAAAGGGGATTAGTTCAAATTTGGAACATTTTGTTGTGGAGTCCAAAGGTGGAGGAACAAGGGGATGTCATAGATCCAGAGGAGAACCTCATTGACTTCTCAAGCTATCCTAATGTTTGGCTTTAGTTTTGAGGAGAAATATTTAGGTTTTTCATCCTGCCAATTTTTCTTTTTTAGGGCTTACATTCGTGTGAAACGATCACACAAATAGCCTGGAAGATGTGAGGATTTAGGTCATGACGGACGACAACCTCGGAATCCTAAAATGAGTCAAGGCTTATATTGTATAATAGGGCTATATGGCCTAAAGATAAGGTGAGGATTTACGTTGCATAAGCAAGCAACCTTGAAGTCATATGGCTTTCTTACGTATCTCGAAAGAAGGAAGATTGGTTTAGGCGGGGAAGACATGTTCTGCTATTGAAGATGGTTGTGCTGCCCACCATGCTAGCTCTAAGCTCCTTACCGCAAGGAGTTTGAGCTTTCTAGTGTGTCAAGTTATGATGTCAAATCAGGTGGTCCTATGGTTGATGTTCCTTAAATTTTATGGGGGCATGTTAAAGTTAATTACAGCGACACCGGTTAGGATCTTATGGTTCCCTCGTTCCGACACCACTATTTTCTATTGGTTTTACTTAGTCCAAATGAACTTACTAAACTCAACTTAATGAGTTTCATAATTTCATTTACACCGTGGGAAGCCTCGTTAGCAACCGTAGGTTACTTCCTTCAAAAAATTCCCGATCATCAGATAGAGACATCTTAATTTAATTTCAATTGTAGTTTTGTGTGTGTTTGTATTAAAATTTTGAGTTGTTTTATATTTTGAATGTTGTGGCGGTGAATTTTATCTTGATTGATTTTAATTTTTGTTTTGCTTTTGAGTTGTTTTATATTTTGAATGTTGTGGCGGTGAATTTTATCTTGGTTGATTTTAGTTATAGTTTTGGTTTTGGTTTTGTGGCTATCCTGATAGTTTTAGTTTTCATGCAGGGTGACATTGTTGTTTAGCATGCAGATTTGTGTAAGCATAAAAGTATAGCATAAAAGTATAAGAAAGACAATGCTGAAAACTGTAAAAGCGTACCAGGCAAGACTTCTCGTTCCACCACCTGAAACTTTAAATGCATGTGAGGGCAGTTCATGTAGAGACAAAAAAGTTAGGTTTTGGTAGTTTTCTTATTCCTTTGTCATATCTTGGTGGGTTCTTAGGAGTTTAATTAAGGATGATTTTGTCAGGCAAAACATATTGAATTTAGTAAAACTCTGATTTATCCAACAGATCTAGAGAACGAAGTAGGTCTATGCTTCCCTCTTATCACCTGGTGAAGAGCCTCTAGCTCATTTAAACTTATTATATTGCTTAATAATTCATTCTATGAACACCCTAATGCTCAATGAACATTGATGTATCAATTATCCCTAAGAGTAAGGTAATTATCATTTGTAATTTAGTTTTGAATATTATGTGGGTGAAGACCTTTAAAGAGTGAAGTTAGTGTTATTGGAACACTTAGCCAAATTTTGGTCCTAATTCAGCTTGTAGTGTTTGAAAGATGTTCTAATTTTAATCGTGTTTGTTTTTCTAATCCTTAATGAAACTTGATTTAGCCTAAGTCACTACTATGCCCTTAAGACCTAGGTGAGTGTCTTAATTGGTTTTGAAAATGTTAAGCTTTAGGTGGTCATGATTTATTATTTGAATATTATTTGAAAATCAAATAAGTGTATTAAATTGATTAATTATTGACTTCAAAAGTCATACCCCTAAGTCTTGGGTTCATTTTATTTTAATTAACTTCCAAATTTTAATAATTTAGAAATTTATTAGCAAAAGTCATACCCCTAAGTCCTAGGTTCATTTTGTTTTAATAAACTTCCAAATTTTAATAATTTATAAATTTATTAACTTATTTTTTTAATTAAGAAAGTGAGGTTGGTTTCTATCAATTAACCCCTTATGTTTCAAACATCCAAATTAAGATCAGAGGTTGCACGTTCCCTCCTTTAATTAAGCCTAAATGTTAATTAAGTCTAAATTTCCAAATTTACACATTTGCCCTTAAGGCTCAAAAACTTCATAATTCATCAAATTTAATCCAAATGACTTTGAAATTTTTACCATATCTCATTCATGGGTCAATTAAGACATCAGAAGAGAAAATGTAATTTTTTAAAATTTAATTTAATTTATCTAATTATTTTCATGCAAAAAAAGTATTTTTCAAAGAAAATTTCTAACTTGACCAAGATAAATTATAATCCCTTGAAATTTTTATTGGAGGTAGAACTAGAATAGAGAAGCCTTTGGACCTAATTTCATAATTGTTTGAATTTTGTTTGAATTTTAAGAATTATTTTAATTTTTGGGGTATTTATTAAGTATAAAATATTTTAAATGGGGAAAATTAAGTTTATATTTTAGAAAAATCATCCTGAGGTCAAAGAAACTAGAGTAGAAAATTATATATATATATATATATATATATATATATATATTAATTTTATTTGATTTATTGGATTTATTTTTAGTGAAAATCCATTTTAGGCTTTAAAAATTATTTTTAAGCTTTAAAATTCAATATCTTTATTTAGAAAATAAGGAAAAATATCCTAATTATTCATAAGTGCTTAGGAAGTAGTTTAGAACGTTTCCATGAATTTAATTATTTTTGTAATTTTTATGTAATTTTAATTATTTAAATATTTAAAAATAGGCTAAAAATCAAGTTTTTATTTTAAATACCATTTTATCTTAAAAAAATACCCCTGACCACAGATAACTTAAAAAATAATTTTTTATAAATTTTTGAGTTATATTTTGATTTTTAAAAGTAATTTAAGTGCCAAAAAAGATATTTAACTTGAAAAATCAATTTAGACCATCAAATGAACTTAAAATACTTTGAAATTTTTATGGTGAGTTCTATGAATCCTAAAAAATAGTAGAGATAAAAAATTAAGTCATTTTGTATTTTATATTCTTCAAAATTATTTAAATTTGTGTTTTAGGGGCAAAAGGATCAAAAAATACTTCGAAAAAATCAGAGGATGTGTTCCCTAAGATAGAGGCAACAATATAATAAAATTTCAAGCCATGGTGATATCACTATATGCATGGAGAATCAAAACATTCAAATCAGTGTTTAATTAATTAAAAATAAAATATGTATCAAATGGAATCTAAATTATTTCCACATTGTTCTCCTCTATTCAGTGATCAAGAGGGTATTTTTATTTTATTTTTTTTATTTTTCTACAGCAAGATATGAATTTTTAAAGCTAGGGATATTTATTTAAATAAGAAAATCCCTATTTTTCTATTTAAACACGCGGCACTGACTGTATCCTAGGCAACACCAAAGGCCTGCAAGGCGTGCTCTGGTGGGATGATGTCATCTATGTAGCCGCTGACTCGGCCCGCGGTTCATGTAAGGAAGCACTGTCCAGCTTGATCTACTCCGTCCATCCGATACACACGTGATCGAACGACTCTCTATCATCATCCCTGATAGAGTGATCCTGTGACCATCCAAACTAAAACCCTAAGATCTCAGCCTAGACTCAACCAAATCACCTTGGGTTTGATCCTATCGACTCCTCTAAGTGAGACAAATATATCCATAGGGTAATCATGCAAGTAAATTAAGCCTAATCAAATGGAGAATCCAAATAAACTCGGGAGGAGGAGAGGTTTAATACGTAGGTTCTGAGAAGGGAAGCTTTGATTAGAGAGTCTCAACACGTTTTTTGGAGTCCAAAGAAGCTAGGGATTAAGCCTGTTTCTATGGTGAAATGTTTAGACCCAAATTCGACAAAGGCCGATTTCAGGTGTTGGTCAAAGTCTATACTACGGGCTCTATGGAAGGGAGATTTGATGAGGCTTTGGCTTCCTTCAATGTTGTGAAGGTGTGAGAGTTTAATTTGAGTTTGGTGGAGTTTAGAGGTGTGGAGAGCTTTATACTGTCTCCGGCAAGGTTTTGAGCTCAAAAATTGAGCTCCGGCAAGGGGATTCATGGCAATGTGGTGGTTGGGTTACACTGAGGAGGTCTCAAAGAGGCTTTGGGATCAATTTGGGGAAGTCTCTTAGAGGAATTTTCAGCTCTCTCTCCATGGCCGTGGAGGGAAGCATTTCATAAAAATGGCCTTAGGCTTGCTGCCATGGCCAATTGGGGGGTGAAATGTGCTGCCTAGGTGGAGGGCAGAGAGGGTCTAAGCTTCAATTTGGATGAGGTGGCCTCTAGGTTTGAATTGGGTTTAATCCCATGAGGGTGGCTCTTAGTTTGGCCATTTTTCGGCCACAGGTCGGCCAGGGGAGGTGACTAGGGAGGTCAGGTGAGCCAGGGGAATATGTCACAACAATTTAATGATTTTAGGTTTTATTTTGGCAAAAATAACCAAGGATTAAGAAAATATGGTATTAAATACCTTGATTTAGGGGACCTTTGGTCCATGGCTTAGCTTAGGTAGTTTCATGGGGTGTAGGCTAGTCATTAGGGTCCAACTTATGGCTGTGGAGTCATTAATTTGATGACTTTAGGATAGTTAGGCCACCTTTAGTGCATGGGTTCAATGTGGGTCCAAGTGATCAAAACTTGGGTTTGAGCTAGGCTAGCCATGCAAATTGACCCAACTAATTGATCAACATTGTGTAGATGATTGTTATGAAGATTTTTGGTGAAGGTTTAAAGTAATTTTGAGTTCAATTGGTGAGTCAGTTTGAGGGATTTTTGAAATTTGGTCAATTTAAGAATATTGGGTTAGACATGGGTCTAGGTTGAGCTAGCCTTGGGCTAAGTCCAAACTAAATGGTCCACATGATCAAGGGAAATGTTGTGAAGATTTTTCATGAAGTCATAGAGTGGAAATTTTGGGATTAAGGCCCTCAATTTGGTGAAGTTTGGGGACCTGGCTAATTTAAGGAAAATTTGGGGATTTTTGGACTTAAGTTGAAATTAAACGAAATTGGGGCTTCACAAAGGCCAATTGAAGGTCAAATTTGATGTGTATGAATGTTATGAATATTTTTCAACATAAATTGTGGCAAATGGAGTAGGCCATGTGTTCAGTTTGGTGGAACCAAGTCATGGGGCCAAAATTGGGGTTTTGATCTAAATCAAAATTGAGTTCAAATGATGGACTAATTGAGCTTGGGGTTTGTTGATATTGCTCACATCAACAGTGGATTTGAGTTTAGAATTGAAATTAGGGTAAATTGAGACCAATTTGATAAACATTTGGACTGATTTGGGGAAAATATGGACCTTTAAAGGGCAATTTGGACGTTTTGATCAAAGATGGTCAAATTGGCCAAATTGGGTCATGTGATAGTTGAGAAAATTGAAATTGGGAATATTTGGGAGGTTTTGGAAATTTTTGGGATTTTTTGGAATTTTTGGAATCTAGGGCTAATGAGGGGCAATTCGGTAATTTGGAAAATTTGGTGATTTTGTGTAGTTTGAGTATTTTCAAGGTGTTTGAAATGATTTTTGAACCAACTTGGGTATTTTGGGTAAATTTGGGAATTTTTGGCTAAATTTGGGGTCCTAAGGGTATCTAAGTAATTTGGGGGAATTTAGGGGCAAAAGGATAGGTTGGGTATCTTGGTAGAGTTGGAGTGCCAACCACCATCAATAAGCCATGGACCGATGGAAATCCCATTTTGGCCTCTATTTAGTGATCTTAGCCAAACCCTATCCAAGGGATAATGGGTTTAGGGGACCACCTACATGAGTCTCCCAAAAGTATCAAGGGACCAAAGTTAGGAAATTCCTGGTTTAGGGTAGTGTGTGACTGTGAAAGAAGTGAGTGCCTTAAGCCCTAGACCAACACCCAAGGTCAACCCTAAGGTACAGCAGACCTAAGGGTGACTCATCTTAAGTTCCCCCATAGTGACCCAACCTACTAAGTGCTAGAGTTTAGGACCAATATGTGGAACTTCAATTTGAGTAGAGAAGATTTTGGAATTTCTAATGGTGAGGGTTCCTTGTCTAGTTTTCTAAGAATAGTCAATAAGAAAGTCCTAGGGCTAGACCTTAAGCTACTAAAGAGAAAAAACTAAACCTCAACCAAAAGTGAGGTCAACAATCACTCATAAGTTTAAAAGTTTTTCCCCAATTTGGTGAAACTATAATTGGTGTAGTGACTAATTTTTCTTTTAATAAATTAAAAGCTTTTAGGCATTCCTTATCAAAATTGAAAATTACATCTTTCTCTAGTAAATGGCATAAAGGCTTAGCAATCTTAGAAAAGTCCTTAATTTATCGCGTGTAGAATCCAACATGTCCTAAAAAACTCCTAATTTCATTTACATTTGTTGGATAAGGTAAATTAACAATCATTTGAAGTTTAGCAGGATCTACTTCCATACACTTTTCTGATATTTGATGACCTAAGAAAATTCCTCTTGCTACCATTCATTGACATTTTTCCTAGTTAAGGACTAAACTTGTTTCTTCACAGCGCTTAAGAACTTTAGATAAATATTCTAAACATGAGTCAGATGAAGTTCCAAACACTAAAAAGTCATCCATAAAGACTTCACTATTTTTTTCAATTAAATCACAAAAAATAGCCATCATACATCTTTGAAATGTAGGAGGGACATTACATAAACCAAAGGGCATTCTTCTAAAAGCATAAGTACCATAAGGACTGGTAAATGTTATTTTCTCTTGATATTTAGAAGATATTTGAATTTGTTGATTACCGACATATCCATCCAGAAAATAAAATATTTATGCCCAGCTAGTCTATCCAACATTTGATCTAGAAAGGGTAGTGGAAAATGATCTTTTCTAGTGGCATATTTTAATTTTCTATAATCAATGCATATTCGCTATCCTGTAACTTGTCTAGTAGGTATTAACTCATTATGCTCATTCACAGTTACAGTTACTTCCAGATTAATTTTATGCATACAAATTGAAGGACTAATTCCTTTAATATCAACAATTTTCCATCCGAAGGCTTTCTAAAAAATTTTCAAAATTTTCATCATCTTATCTTCTTCTTTGTTTGTTAATTTCGAGGAAGTTATAACAGGCAAAGTAGAGGAATCTCCTAAAAAGACATATTTTAAATGTTCACGAAGTAATCTCAACTCAAGTTTTGAAGGTTTTTCAAAAGATGGACAAAATGATTAATCTTTGTCTATCGTGTCCAAAATTTCAAAACTTTCCTGAACATAACTTGAATCTTCCTTAAAAAGGTTTACACATTTATTTAATTCCTCTTTTTTCTCGTGTTCTAAATCTTTTTCTTCAGAATTTTCTTCATAATTAGTCTTAAAATGGCATTCGCTCAGATATCTTGTAACATCCATTCTATAACATTCATTACCTTTACCTTTTGTAGGGTATTTCATTGATTTTGAAATATTAAAAATAAGAGTTTGATCATTGACGCACATTGTTGATTCCCCTTTTTGCACATCTATCACTGCTCTTCCTGTGACTAGGAAAGGTCTCCCCTACGCGCATTGTTAAATCTCCTTTTTTTCACATCATCATTGCTCTTCCTGTGGCTAAGAAAGGTCTCCTCAAAATGATAGGTATCATCATTGCTCTTCTTGTGGCTAGGAAATGTCTCCCCAAAATGATAGGTATCTCTTTATCTTTGTCCTTCTGTGGCTAGGAAAGGTCTCCCTAAAATGATAAGTATCTCTTTATCTTCCTCCATATGCTTAGCACAATGAAATCAATAGGAAAGATAAATTGATCCACTTTCACTAGGACATCTTCTATAACTCTTTTAGGATAAGTTATTGAACAATCTGCTAACTGCAGATTTACGGTAGTAAAGGATATTTCTCTTAATCCCAATCTTTTGAATATTGATAATGACATAAGGTTAATGCTTGCACCTAAATCACATAAAGCTTTCCCATAAAATTTGTCTCCTATTGCACGGGAATTGTAAAGCTACTAGGATCTTTAAGCTTTTCAGGAAGTTTCTTCTGAATTATAGCACTGAACTCCTCACTAAGTGCAACAGTCTAATTATCTAAAACTTCCTTTTTCTATTGAGAATATCCTTCATAAACTTTATATAGCTTGGCCTTTGATCTAAGGCTTCAGCAAATGAAATATTGATTATAAGCTTCTTAAATATTTCCAAAAATTTTAAAAATTGCTTATCAAACTTCTGTCATCGAATTCTCTTAGGAAATGGAGGTGGGGGTTTTTCTAAATCAATTTTTAGCAGAGAAATAGGTCTTTCAGAATCTTTTGGAGCATCCTCTTTTGACTCTTCAATTTTTTCTCTCTCTAGTTCCATCTCTTTTGGAATTCTATCTTCCAACTCTCTTCCGCTTCTAAGTTGTACGGCTTTAACTTGCTCTTTACTCTGGTCTTTTGGATTTGATTCAGTATTATTAGGAAGTGTTCCTTAGGATCTATTACTTAATGAACTTGTGATTTGCCAAAGTTGATTCTCAATATTTCTAATTGTAGCTCCTTGAATTTGTAATTGATTAACAATTTGTAACACCACTTCTTCTATAGACAACTTCTTTTCCTTAAATTTTCTATTACTATTGGTACCTCGAGGATAAGTAGATCTATAATGATTATTCTATTGGTTGATCCAGTTTCCCAATGGGTTTACTTGGTTGTTCCTCCATTGCTAATTATTACCACCCAAATTGTTATTCCAGTTAAAAATACGCTGGTTCTTCCAACCTGGGTTATAATATTTGGAATATGGGTTGTTTCGCTTATTATTTATTCATTCAAAGTTTCTAATGATGTTTGAGAATCTACCATTTGGCCTAATGAATTCTCTTCAATCGTGAAAATTGGTTGAGAAAAATTCATTCCAAATTGGTTTAACTTCTTTGAAAGTGCCGCAACTTGATTTGCGAACATAGTAAATGCATCAGTTTCATGAATATTAGCTACTTTCTTTGGATTCACCCTCTTAATGGTAGCCATCTCTTCAATTAAAGCATAAGTGTCATGAAATGGTTTTAACATCAATGAACCATCAGCAGCGACATCAGTAAAAGATCTAAGAGAACCAATTAATTAATTTTAAAAAGTTTGAATTATTAACTAATCTGGTATAGCAAGGTGTGGACACTTTCTTAAGAGTTCTTTAAATCATTCTTATGCTTCATAAATAGATTCCCCTTCAAACTGATTAAAAGATGTAATATCATTTCTAAGCTTTACAGTTTTTTATGGTGGAAAATATTTAGAAAGGAATTTTTGTGCTAAATTACCCCAAGTTCTGATAGATCCAAGTAATGACGAATTCAATTGCATCTTAGCTTTATCTCTCAGTGAGAAAGGAAATAACCTAAGCCTTATGAGATCATCTGAAACACCATCGTATTTAAATGTAGCACACAACTCTAGAAAGTTGCAAGATGTAAATTTGGATCTTCAGTTTGTGATCCCTCAAACTGATTATTTGATACCATTTGGATAATAGCAAGTTTAAGTTCAAATGAATTAGCCACTATAGTAGGTTGTTGAATACTACAATGAAGTTCATCTACAGTAGGGTTGGCAAAATCTCTTGAAGGTCTAAACTCTTGATTAACCATTACTGTAATTTTTTTAGATTTTTCAAGATTTTTAATTTTTTTGGTTTTTCTAATTTTTCTAATAGTTCTTTCTAATTCAGAATCATAGGGCACTAGTACTTCAGAACCTGAACTACACATACACTAACATAAAATAAAATAAAATAAAATAAAACATACAAAATAAGATACAATATTTAAAGTTTAAATAAGACTTTCTAAATATAGATATTTACTTAGTTTTCTTTCTTTCTTTCCCCGGACAATGGTGCCAAAAACTTGATCCCGAGATTTTGTATGTGTAAGGATTTATGAAGTTGAAACCACTACCTAAAGATTTTAATCCCCGGCAATGACGCCAAAAACTTGATCCCTTAATACTTAATGCTTATGCACAGTATAAAATTAGTTTTGATGGTATTTTTCACATACATTTTATTTTTTTACAATAAAACCAAAAATTTGATTTTGAAGAAAAATAAGAATTTAACTTTTTAATTTATATATATTTTTATATTGGCATACTACGCAAGTATACATATCGTTATCAAGTAATATATGACTTTTTGATTAAGACCTTAATATCGAACCCACAGAGAAGATTATGTAATATGCACTTTTTAGAAAGTTTTTCTATTTTTAAAAAAGATAATTATTTAAACTAAAAATGATTTTTGTAGGAATTTTAAATGTAAATATTTTTTATATTTTTGATTTTTTAACGAAACAGTAACAACTTAAAAAGATAACAAAAGTTTTTGTAGAAGAAAAGTATTGAATACGAAAAATATCTTTCTTCTTATCATGAATGAGTAATAAGTATAGGAATTTTGTTGTGGAAGTATGCAAATTTTGTTGTGTCAAATAGGAGTAATTATATTCTTTACCAGTATAGGAATTCTATTGTGAAAGTATGCAAATTGTGTTGTGTCAAATAGGAGCAATAATATTCTTTACCCTTACTGTTGTGGAAGTATGCAAATTGTGTTGTGCCAAATATGAGTAATAATATTCTTTACCCTTACTAGAGATGAAGAACATTGGCTAATTTAAAGTTTGAATAGTTCTGAAGACCGGCTAGGCAGGGAAGATACTAGCTCTCACTATAGAGTTCCCTTGATTCCCTCCATCTGGGGGCTAACATTCTCGTATCAGAACCTAAAATAATAAACCAAGTTGGGGCCTTTAACCTATCACTTTAAAGTCCCCTAACTCTACACCCATTAATGATTATTTCCCTATTTATTTGCACTAAATCATATGAATTACATTCTCATTCATACAACCTCATGCGATTCCTTATTTATTTGCACTCAATCATATGAACTACATTCTCATTCATACAACCTCATGTGATTCTGAGACAATACCAGTCCGGTTCTTACATGTTCTCACAAAAATTTTTAACATTCGGATTGGCCAAATCAAGAAGTAAATGAAGTGCATTGCTTTAAATCATCACAACTATTTCCAACATTAAAGATCAATACTCTCCACAACTTCCATCCAAAACTTAATTACTTATCATTTCAAGAAGAACATTAAAGATCAATACTCTCCACAACTTCCATCCAAACTTTAATTACTTATCATTTTAAGGAAAAAATAAAGAAAACTACTCAGAATACATTGGATTGGACAAATCAAGAAGTAAATGAAGTGCATGGATTTAAATCATCACAACTTCTTCCAACTAAAGATCAATACTCTCCACAACTTCCATCCAAAACTTAATTACTTATCATTTTAAGAAGAAACATAAAGAAAAATACTCAGAATCCATGGAGAAAATAAAACCACATTTTAGTTTAAAAGAAAAAATCATTGTTAAACCAATAATAAGTCAATTAAAACCAAAAGTAGTCTAAAATAAAAAGATAAAAACTTATCTTAAGTCCTCCACCAAACACTTGAAGTTCCTTTGAATCTCTTCTCTTTTTCAATCACTCAAAACAAAATACAAAAAAGATAAAGTAAAATAAAAAGTGGTTGCTGAAAATCTCTCTGAACTAACTCCCCAAAAAAGAACTTTCAAAACATGCTAATATTTTCCGGACTTACACTTTTTCGGACCTTTTCAGGACCCTTTTCTAAGTCCTCTCCTCTTTCTTTTATAGTTTTACAAGAGGTACCTTGGGATCTCTTCAAAATGTGTCTTGATTCGATGTATTTGCCCAAGAGATGCATCCTTTCATGATAATTTTCGTCTACGGTGGTTAAAACCACCTATTAAGCCAATGGGTGCCTCAAAAACCTCTTTGAAATTTGTGAAAATCGATTTTTCTCATATAGAAACTTCCACTGACACTTAAGCGCGGGGTCTCGGTGCTTAGACACGGCCTTCTCTATTTAACCGGTGCGTAAGCGCCAAATCTGGCGCTCAGGCGCCAAAACTCTTTTGCACAATTTTCACCTTCTTGCTCTAAATTTGATACTTTTTCACTCCTACAAGCATTTTTCCATTTTTACTTGTATCTTCAAGAAAAATAAAAAAATACCTTCCATTAAAGGGCAATATTTCAAAATAGGTATAAAAATGTGTCTAAAAACACTATATATTTAACGTGTATCAGAAGTCACTGAGGTTCTCTTCCAGATCTATGACATCTCCTAGTTTTTCCTCCTTTGGACTTTACAACAAAATGTTCAAAATTTGAGCCATTCCCCTTTTACACCTCTTTGTTTGATCTCATTCAAAAGTCCAATCCTTTTGACCTCTTTGAAGATAATATTTCCTGATTTTTATTAAGATTTTTCTTAGGTGACTTAAGTTATCTAAGATGTAATTAAATATAGGGGCTTGTCCCTAATAGAAGCTTTTCTGAACCCAGCTTAATATAAACCCTATTTAATTCTTCATATTAAATAGGGGAACTTATCCGCAAATAGAAATAGTTTCGCAGACCAAACGAATGTCATATATTTCTTAATTTATTTGATTGAGCTTCATCCTCAAGTCTTGTGTTTATCCTTCAGGATAAATATAAGGTTTCAGGTATATTGCTCTTTCATTTAAACTATGAAAAATATGGGGTCGGTATGATTTCATATTTTCTTAAACTACATATATATGTAAATTAAATGCCTTTCTGAAGCAGGCGATGGGATTTCGATCCCGGCGACCGACAGCTTCCAACGGACAACTCCTCCACACCCAAAATAGTGTCACTAGTGCTTGAAATTCTCTCCAAAACTATCTCTCAAAACTCCCCGTTTTCAACACTTTTCAGAACTTTCAAGCACAAATCAAAATGTCTCAACTTCCTTGTTTTATAAAACTCCAAGTGGTGCAATGATAACTCTTTAAAATGTGTCTCAATTTGATGTATTCTCTAAGGGATGCCTCCTTTCACAAGTCTTTTAATCATATTTTTGTTTCTAGTGGTCATAACCACTCTCTTTAGCCAATAAATGCCAAAAATGTCCCTTCAAAATTTTGCAAAATGAAAAAAACCATCACATAACTACCACTGGTGCTCAAGCATGGGGCCTCTGGTGCTTAGGCGCAGCCTTCTCTGTTTCACCGGCGATTAAGCACCAGATCTGGCGCTTAGGCGTCAAAACACTTTCGCACAATTTTCACATTTTTACTCAAAATTTGATTCTTTTTCACTCCTTTTAGTATTTTTCACCTTTTTACTTGTACCTGAAAGAATAACACATAAATACCTTCCATTAAAGGAGAATATCTAAAAAATAGGTATAAAATGTGTCTAAAAATATTATATATTTTAGGTGTATCACTATCCCAAAGAGTAAAGATGGGAATAGGACGTCTGTGCCTATTCCGAAGAATATATATGGGAATAGGACGTTTGTGCCTACCCCAAAGAGTATATGTAGGAATAGGACGTCTGTGCTTTCCACAAAGAGCAAAGATGGGAATTGGACGTCTATGCCTATCCTAAAGAGTAAAAATGGGAATAGGACACCTGTGCTTATCCCAAAGAATATATATGGGAATCAGAACCTAGGTACTGACCACGAGCATAATGTAAAAAAAAGTGTAGAGAACTCATGACATTAATCCTATAGATATGTGGCATGTGAAGATCTGACAAAAATTTGTTAGATTTTGGGAGATTTTGTGCAAAACATGCAATTTTGTGGGAATAAAAAGAGATTGGTGCAGGAAAAGATAGTTGTGCTGAGAAAGCAGGGAGAAAGTAATCTCAAATTCGTGAGAAACAAACTCAACAAATTTAAAATTTTCTTTTCTGATTGTCTTTATCATATTTAATTATCAAACCATATTTTCAAAATATTTTAGTTTTGGTTAATTTTCAAAAAGATTTTCAAAGTTTTAATATCGAGCTTTCGTTGTATCATTTTTTGTTCATATGACTTCTCATCAATCGTACAAGAGAAGGAAATTTGACAAACCCATTGAAACTTGAAAGAATTTCATTAATTTGATTTAAATATAAGTTACAGACTGAGCACATCCTCTTCTTATCATTCTCTAAGAAGACTCCGGTATATAGCGCCAAGCCCTCCAATATATTGACGACTTTGCCGTGGACCTCTTCATAGAATTTAAATTCTCTTCGCTTTACCCTGCACAATCTCTCTATCTCAGCTGTAGGAATATCATCAAATTGATGAGGAGGTGTTGGGCTTACTCTGTATCTGCAGATAGTGGAACATATGACTCAACGTTTGTATGTGATGCCTCGTAACCACCCACTCTGGCGGCTGTGAATTCTTGCACTAAACTGTAGCAATTTAAGTGTAGAACATTGCATCTTGGGCATTCTACGAATGCTCATCTGGTAGATGCTCTTATGGGCAGCTCTACATTACATGTTGGACAAACCATATATGGCTCATGGGGTATCTCATCTGCATCAGCTTTGCGGCCGGCTCCAGCTCATTCTCTGTACCTGGTAGACTGGAAGAGGTTTCTTTCATAATTGGTTCATAAATCCTCCCCTTAGAAATTTGGGTTAGTAATCTGGATACTTTTCTCTGTTGTCTCCTTTCCTCCCTTAGAAAGGCTTTGTGTTAGCATTGGTTGGCGTTGCAACGTTGCATTTTTTTAAGTGGTGCATCAGGCACTCTATCTTCATCGCACCTATTAAATAACCCGTTGGTGCAGTTATTAGAGACTGTTGACAACTGGTCCCTTCCATTGGGTATTTTTGAGTGATCATCTTTTTTCACTTTCGTGAGGAGTCATCTTCGGCTCCAATTTTTAGTAGAGACGGTAATCATTCTTTTTCCTTCCGGTTGACAATGTCCATCGGGGATCTTCATAAGTTACATCAACTTGACCAAAGACAAAATTAAGGTCTATGATACTACCATGAGCAGCTCTTTCCTTATCTAGTGCGAGATTTAAGCCATCTTTGAAGGAAAAGATCAGCTTACGCTCCGATATTTCTTCTACAGAAGAAAGTAAAACATCAGTGCGCTGACATCCAACATGAAAAATAACAAAAACAAAGCATCAACAACTTTGATAATTTTAAAATTTTATTTATTCAATTTTATTTAAATTAATCAGATTAAGAAATTAAAAACAAAAAAAAGAGAAATTACAATATTTTTTTATTTAGGTTAATTTATTACAAAATTTTGGACCCAGTCACAGACATTTGATAAAATAAATAACCCCAAAATTATTAAAATTTCAACAGAAATTGTTGATTTTGAGCAACGTCACGTCGGGTAATATATCTTCAAGTAGTGGTCGTTAACCGATAACATAGAACTTTCGCCCCGAAAATCCACCAGCTGGTAATATCCTCTTGAGTAAACTTCTTCTATAACAAATGGTCCCTTCCAAGTTGGTTCAAATTTTCCATCTGTGTTATGGTTTGTAAAAATAGGCCTTTTGAGAACGAGGATAAGATCACCAACTTTAAACGTCATTGGGCGGACCAATTTATCATGAACTTGCACCGTCCTTGCTTGGTAGAGCTCCAAGTGCAGTTGTGCTTCTAATCGTTTTCCTTTGATATTTTCCAATTCTAGAAGTTTGAGTTTTGCACTTTCTTCTCTTGTAAGTTGATTGGCGACAACGACTCTTAGAGACGATGCCTAAACTTCTAGTAGTAGTACGGCCTCAGTCCTGTACACAAGCATGTAGGGTGTACACTGAGTGGGAGTCCTGAATTTTGTTCAGTAGGCCCACAAGGCTTCTAACAATTTGTTATGTCTATCACTATTATTTTCATCTAGTGTCTTCTTCAAAATCTATACCACTGTCGGTAGTAGATCATAGAGTATCTCAAGTCTATCCCATGTCATCTGATAAAGTTGTTGATTTTTATGCTTTTGAAGGTTGTCCCATTGTCACGAAATTATTCTGCGTGGAACTCTGAAATGGTAGACGACTTGGCTTTTAAAAAAATGAAGGATGTGCTATGTTATAACTTCTCATAATGGCACTATCTCTGCCCATTTGGAAAATTAATCCGTAGTAGCTAGGCAACATTTGAGTGTAGCACCTTTGGAGGTTGGTGTAAGGCCATCCCATGCACTTGGCAAAGGTGACACATTCTAGTTGTATCTATACAATCGAATATCATCACTGTCCAATAACATCTGAGTCTTTCGATCTTCATCTTCATCTGTGGCCCTGACTGGTGAGCACCACACAATCTGACATGTACCTCTTTGACCAAATTTTGTGCTTATGCTCTGCTTAGACATCGTAGCCACATCTGATCGAACGACCTCTTGTAGAGAACATCTCTTGTTAGGGCATATGACATAGCTCTTCTTGTGATGTGATATGCCTCGGACTTATCCTCTGATAACCATTCAATTGGCAAATATTCTATTAATGGTTTACTCCAATCTTCATTGATGTAAGCAACTGCAATCATCATTCCTTCTTCTTTTTCAATCTTGTTCAGATTGTCAAGGCCGATCAAAGACAAGAATCTTCTTCCTTGTACTGTAATATCAATAGAATTCTTCAGTGGACATGTGAGCTCCTTAGTAAGTTTTGTTAGAGCATCGGCATGTGTGTTATCTCCCTGAGGAATGTAGTATAAAGTCATGTTGGGAAACATTTCAAGCAGCCTCATTGTATACTGATAGTATTATGCTAGTTGCGATTTCAAAATATTGTATTGTCTGGTGACTTGTTGAATGACAAGTTGAGAATCACCATAGATGATAATATCCATTATATCCATTGAGATTGCCAACTCCAACCCGGTGATTAACTCTTCATATTCTGCTTTGTTATTTGTACATGCTCTATAAGGTGATAGTAGAATCTTATCTAGAGTGATGAAAGTCAGAGCAATCCCTACTTTGTCTGTTATAACCATTTCTGATCCATTATCTTTTCTGGCTGAAGAAGCTCCATCAAAATACATGTCCCAATGTCTGGCCTTAGAGGGTTCTATTTGCATTATCTGCTCGTCTGGCACTTCAGCGTTGAGTGGGGAACCAGTTCGAAGTGTGTATGTGGCAAGAAAGTCTACTAAAATTTGCCTCTTGATAGCTCGGATGGGAACAAAAGTTATATAAAATTGCATGTTGATCTCACTTTTGGTTAAGGTTTAGTTATTCCTCTTTAGTAGCTGACAACGACTTATATATGATTAAAAATACAAGAATTTGATACCACTGCTAGAAGATTTAATTCCTCGGCAATTGCACCAAAAACTTGACAATGGTTATAAATTGGATAAAGATGTATTTAAAATATTCAATAATTGCAAAGTCACACTTATCAACGCAAGTATACGTATCACTCAAGTAATACAGGGCTTTAATGATATCGATCCCACAGGGAGTAATATTAGAGGCTACGAACTAAGATTTTAAATAAATCAATACTTAATCACAACAATATAGTTCAAATTGCTTATCCGTCACTAATAGGCAATTGAAATTAATATGTAATTTTAATACTTTTAAATAACTAATTCTACTAATAAAGTTTCTAATGTGAAGTTCAATATATAAGATAGCATCATTCTCCTTGTAAGAAATTAAAATGAATGGATAAATTGAATTACTTCAAATTGGATTGTGCCAAATAGGAGCATTCTTATTCTTTACCCTTTGGTCCAGGCATAAAGAATATTGACTAATCCTATGCTTGTTTACTGAATCTGTGGCTAGGCTGGGAGGATACCGGCTCCCACGTTTCCCTCCCTGAGGGCTAACATCTACACTTCAGCACCCAAACGATAGGACCAAATTGAGGATTTTAGTCCGTAATTCTAAAATCTCAAATTCTATGCCCGATAATTTTATTTCCCTATTTATTTTCACCCAACTTTTAAGGACTTTGACCTCCATGAATCTTGGATGTAATCTTTACTTTAGTTGTAAAACTCGCCATATTTTAACAAATTAATTGGCCAGATTCAAAGTAAATAAAGATCGAAGTGAAAAGATCATCACAACTTGTTTAAAATTCTCAAGGCTCAACCAATTGAAATCACCATTTCACAAAATCTCAAGACAAGGAGAAAGACAGAGAAAATTACTCAGAACTCATAGGGAAGATACGACAAACTCGAAATTTATATATAAAAGCAAAGTCATACAAACTACATTAAGTAAATACCACTTATCTTTAATTCTTCCCCAAGAAAACTCCTCGAAGTTCATCTGAATCTCTTCCTTTCTATATAGAACATAGAATTCTTCTTCAAAGCAGCAAGAAGGTAGAATTCTCTCACTTTCCCTCCACACTTACAATCTCTCAAAGAATTCCTAACAATCTAACCCTAAATTAAACTCTCTACACTCTACACACTCTACACACTCTACACACTCTCCACACACTACACACTCTCTAATTTTTGGCCAAAAGTTTCTCTTAAATTTGTACGAGAGTTTTCCCAAGAGTTGCCTAAGCATCATCTCAAAAATCATCCACATTCAATGCACCTGTTGAGATAACCGCCGATCTCGATTCTGAACTGTCGGGAAAAACCCGTCGTTAGCGTTGTTAGGCTCGCCGTTGGCGCCCTAGTTCAAATCTTCATATTTTGGTCCTTTTCGCTCCAAATTCGTTCCTTTTTGCATCTTTTTGCTCTAATGACCATAATTCAACATAGCTACAACAAAACATCAAAAATACCTTTCTTTAAAGTAGAATATCATCACAATCAGTGTAAAATAGGTATGAAAATCTCAACATATGTTCTTTTGGTCAAATTCCTCCAAACTTAACTATTACTTGTCCACAAGGAATTTTAGTACTACATAAAAGTTATGATCTATTGCAGTACAGTTTTAATTCAGAAATAATATATGTTTGATTTAAGTAAATACCATAGTGAGCTTTTCAGAAAAAATTCAAGTAATTAAATTAACTCTGTAAGTACAAGATTATCTAGTTATCAAGTTTAAGAGTTCTAATTTTCTATTCATTTCAAGAATGACTATATGTTGCAATATCAAGTCACTTAGAATATTTAAATATTGGAACTCATGAGAACACTACTAGTAAAAGATCTAATCCATAAATATAAGTTCAGGAATGTATTTAGGTTTTCAAACACTACTAGTAAAAGATGCTAATCCATAAATATAAGTTCAGGAATGTATTTAGGTTTTCCTTTTAGGTAAAAGATGCATCCATAAATATAAGTTCAGGAATGTAATTAGGTTTTCCCTTTAGAAAAGATGTTAATCCATAAATATAAGTTCAGGAATGTATTTAGGTTTTCCCTTTAGGTAGGTTCAAGTGAAGCAAATTTTTGATTAGGCATCTCCTCAAGCTTCCCCTCACTTTTATACTTTTTTTTTCTTTTTTTTCTCATTTAGATTGCTTTCAATCCTTTATATTTTTTCTTTTCTTTTCAGGGATTGTTGTCATTCCTTTCTTTTTCCTTTTCAAGTGAGGATTAATATATCTGGATAGCCTTTAATGATTTTGAACATCATCTTTGTTTCCCTAAATTTGAAACTCAAAGCATTTCTTTATCTTACAAGTGTTTCATAGCGTTTACATCATGGAGCCCCAATCTTTTCTTCTCAAATGAATTTCCATGATTCTTAACACTTCAAAATAAAGTTTCCTTTATTTTAAATAGTTAACTATAGTCTCATTCTTTTATACTAAATATCTTAATATACAAAATTAATTTTCCTTACAAAAAACATTCCTTGAAATCTACCATAATATTTAAATATCTACAAAATATAGTTCTCTATTCACTACATGAAATCATATAAATAATTTTTGAAAATATTGAAATAGAGGACATCTAATAGTCAATCTTTTTCTTCCCTCTCCCAAACTTAACAAAAATATTTCTTTAAATCTACCATAGTATTTAAATAGTTACAAAAATATAGTTACCTGAATTAAATTTACTTACATAAAATCATATTAATAATTTTTGAAAATATTTAAATTGAGAACATCTAATAGTTAATCATTTTCTTCCCTCCCCCAAACTTAAAATTTTCAATATGGAATGATACAGGTGGAAAGAAAACTCTAAATATAAATCATACCTCAATACTTTAGGCATTGCCATAATTCTGAAATTTTTGCAGTCCCTCTCAATTTTTTACTTCAACTGGTCTGTAATATTAAGAGCTTTCTATACATATAAATCATTAGAGAATTTCCTGGATAATGAAATTTTGAAATAAGTAGAAAACTAAACATTATACAAAACACAATATTTCGCTAACACATCCATAATACTAAACAAAAAACAATTACAAAGATATTAAAATGAAAATAAAAATCACATCACATTACAATTTTATAAAGTACTAATCAACATCTATTATAACTACACATGCAAATTTCATCTACCACACTAAACAATTATAACAATAATTAAAATATCTAATTGCAACATAAAAAAAAATGAAAGCACAAACAAACAAATATCTATCCCTATTACACAAATTACAAAAATTAAAGTACATCAATTACTATCATATATCAAAATTCCATGCTATAAATTCATCTCCTTGGTCAACAGATGGATTGGGCTGATACTGAGTATAACAAGGGCATTTCAGGAAAAGTAACATCAGGCTCACCTCTGTAGTGTCGGGCATGAGCTTCGTAGTAAGCTATCTTAAAGTCAGAATGCCTCTGTAGGTACTTACTATCATAATCATATCTACATTCTAATCCCCCAATCCTTTCATTTATTAGCTCTATACTCTTTCGCTGCAAGGTCAACTCATTCATTAAATCATTCAGGATAGGGGAACTAGAGGAAGGAAGGTCATAACTAGTAGAGGGGATATTTCTACTAAAAGAAGGTTCTTGACTCCTACTCCCATATCTCCATTTTTCATTGGATTCATATGTCTTCAAATTAGCTTTACTAATGGGTTTCATAGGATAAACCCATTCTTCATCATCTCCAACTTGAACTCCAGAAAGTTGGCAAAGTGCATAAATGAGGCCAGGATGTTCTAGACCTCCACTTGTTTCACTCTTTGTCATGGTCAAAATATTCTTAAAAATAATTCTCCCCACATTTATAGTTCGATTATTCTGAATACAGAAATTCAGAATAGCTCTATCTCTTGTTACCTCACTATGGTGATAGGTAGGTAATAGAGTAGAGGAAATAAAATAATTCCACACTTTAGATGTGGCATTCAACATGGAAGCAAAAAAACTTACCCATTCTCGTTGCTTTATCTTCCATGTCCCTTGCCCATCACTGAGAAAGTTGATCACATCATTCAGCGGGCCTTCCATTGTACTGAAGGTTTCATAATGGCAGCTATAGAGGTCTGGGACTTCATAAAAGGAGTTAATGCGGGCAACACTAAATTCAACAGAAAATCCTTGCACTCGAACGGTTCCGTCCTCAGAAGAGTACACATTGGCATAAAATTCTTTCACAATATTCACAGCAGCCTTATTGGTGGTATAACAGAAGTTTTCCCACCTCTGTTCGGTAATAACTCATTCAATTTCTCCTCCCAGACTCTTAAAAACTCGATCTTGTATACATTTCTTCCCTTCAAAAATTGAAGAAAATCTCAACTGAGCCTTTGCATTGACGAAGCGAGACTCGTCAAGCTCAAGTCGCCTCTTTCGTCGTGGAGCCATGTCAATCTAATCAAAATTATAATAAAAATTCTAAAATACACTTCAAATACTCAAATAATGGTTTCTAAGAGGGACTCCAAGAGTTCAAAACTAAATTCCATGAATTTCTTCCAAATATTTTCTCCACATTCTCAAAATTTTCGGACCTTCTCATTGTGAAAGAAATTCAAGGTGAGAATCAAATAGTTTTAGGTTGGAGTGAGGCTCTTACCGAGAGAAGATAAAATTTGGTGTCTAAATGCTTTGAAATTGCCTCCAAATCCAAGATCTTCAAGCCCAAGATCGAAATTTTTGTTTTTTAAGAGGAAGGGGATGATGAATAGTGGCGGTTGATTGGTCAAAATAGCGGTTAAAAGTATTTTTTTGGGATCTCGCCGTCGGCGGGGTCTTCGGCGCCGTTAGCAAGCTCTATTGAATTAATACCAAGTCTCAAGAAAAATCCGTTGTCGACGGCGTCGATGGCTTCGTCAGCAAGATTTTAAAAATTGGGTCAATTTCAAGATTTTTGTGCTTTTGATCAATTTCAAGCCTCGACGACATCCGTTCAATCATTATAGACATAAACTTTAAGTGATTAAATGAAGTACTAACACAAGTAAACATTCACAACACAAAACATCACAATTATATATAAATTCCAAGGGTTACAATATACATTACATGACACACATAAGTTTGGTATTTTCTCAACCTTTATACATTAATTCAGCATCGCAATCCAAGCCACAACACTCTAAATGCTGAAAACAAACATCCTATGCTCAATCTCAACTATACTAAGTTCTAATAGCAAAATTCGAAAGCAAAGCAAACACAAAGTTCAAAACAAATTACACACATAGACATACAAGTAGTAAGGTAAATCTACTACTCTTCCGATTCAGTGCCTGTTTCTCCTCTGATATCACCCATTGATTGAACATGAACGAAGAGGTTATAGAAGGGTCGGTATGGAAATTCTTCAGTAGAGTCCTCTTCTATCAATCCCATCTTTCTTATCAAACGAATCAAACTATCTTTGATATGTCCAAAGTGAGCAAATTGTTCTTTCATCCTCTAGTCTAGATGATCGAAAAAATTAGAGATATTGTTAAATACATTCATAACATTTTGTACCTCTTTCTCCAATTTCTTGATTTTGTGTAGGATCACTGGTGTCTTGTCTGGAACTAAAGGCTGAATAGGAAGTGATTTCTGAGTTGATTGATCCACAATAATAGTCATATCATTCTCATCTTCATTGGTTGAGAACCTCTCAGTTGGGTCCAAAGGCTTCCAAGGTAGAAGTGCCTTTTCCCAATTCTCATAAGATACTTGGAAATGACTGCAAAGTAAGAAAACTGTTGAAGGAAGTCGAAGCCCATAAGTTGCTCCATGAACGATCAGGCTCAAAATAGACTTCATAATTATCGATCCAATATCAATTGACAGTCCCATTTGGATACAGTAATTCAGAATAACACTTTCCTTAGAAACTTTACTAGTCTTCATTGTCGATAATAGTTTTGCAGAAATGAGGAAGTGCCAGTGTTTAGAAACGGGGTTTAGAAGTGTCGCAGAAAAACTAACATACATGTTTTCTCTTATTTCCCAGTCTTCAGTTTTGTCCATCAAATATTGGTAGATCTCATTCATCAGGTTTCTTATCGGGACGAAGTTGGAATAATGGCAGACAGGAACATTCTCGATCATATATAACTCATTAATCAGTGCAGGAGTAAGAGTTATTCATCTACCTTGCACATTAATGACTCTCTGGTTGATTTCAAGCAAATTAGCATAAAACTCCTTCACCACATGAACAACTATGGCGGCTGTAGTGTAACACAACACTTCCCATTTTTGTCATAAAATCATCTCTTCAATTACTGTCGAAGGATTGTTCAATCCTCAATTCATGAATCCTCTTTCTTTGATTAATCTCGTCTTTGTCAGCACTTTGTTGAAGATTCGCTGCGGCTCAGAACTAATGAACTTTCTCTCGTTGAACACCCGCAATATATGGTTTTCAGAGAAAATGGATACCATAGGGCTGAATTTGGTGGAGTTTCAATTCATTTTTGGAGAAATACAAACTTAGGAACCAAATTTGGAAGTTTATAGAGAGTAACTCCCGTCGAAACTACCAAAAATCGTCATTTCAAACTCTGGAGACTGTCTCCCACCGTTCTCACCATTGACGGCGTCGATGGCGCCGTCGGCGAGCCTTTAGAATTAATTGCCTGGACTCTCGAGAAAAATCCACTGTCGGTGGCGTCGATGGCGCCGTCGGCACCCAAGGCAAAAATTTCAAAGTTTCGCTTGGTCCGAATGCGTTCTAATTTTTTCTATAGATTAAATTTTTATGATGACTCAAGGGTAAATATGAGTAGTAGTGTTCAATACTACCACAAACTAATGATAATTTCAAATAAAACTACTATAATTTCAATATAAATAAAGATAACTATAGGTTTCCTCCCATAAAGCGCTTGGTTTAACATCGTCAGCCCAACCTATTCAGAGATTATTCATGTTGACAGATCATTAAAACCTATTTAGAATTTTGTCTTTTACCCTCAAAATATGGCTTTAATCTTTGTCCATTTACTTTAAATCTATTCCCAGTCTTTTGATCTTCAATTTCAATAGCTCCGTAAGTATGAACTTGAGTCACAATAAAGGGTCCTAACCAATGAGACTTCAATTTCACAGGGAATAACATCAACCTTGTATTATAAAGCAAAAATTCTTTTCTTGGTTCAAGGTTCTTCTGGTTAATCTTTAGATACAAAACTTCTTATCCTGGTTCAAAGTTCTTGTGGTTAATCTTCCGATCATGCCATAAATTTAGTTTTTCCTTATAAATTCTGTCGTTATCATAAGACTCATTTCTTAATTCTTCCAATTCATTTATTTGTAACAATCTCTTCTTACCAAATAAGATTCATTTCTTAATTCTTCCAATTCATTTAATTGTAACAATCTCTTCTTACCAGCATATTAATCTTTCGATCATGCCATAACTTTAGCTTTTCCTTATAAATTCTATCATTATCATAAGATTGAATCATGCCATAACTTTAGTTTCTCCTTATAAATTTTGTCGTTATCATAAGATTCATTTCTTATTTCTTCCAATTCATTTAATTGTAACAATCTCTTCTTACCAGCATCTTTCAAATTATAATTGAAATCTTTAATCCATAACTTTAGTTTCACCTTATAAATTCTGTCGTTATCATAAGATTCATTTCTTAATTCTTCTAACTCATACGATACTTCTTGTCCTGGTTCAAAGTTCTTCTGGTTAATCTTTCGATCATGTCATAACTTTAATTTCACTTCTTGTCTTGGTTCAAAGTTCTTCTGGTTAATCTTCCGATCATGCCATAACTTTAATTTTTTCATCTTGTCCTGGTTTAAATTTCTTCTGGTTAATCTTCCGATCATGCCATAACTTTAATTTTTCCTTATAAATTCTACATTATCATAAGATTCATTTCTTAATTCTTCCAATTCATTTAATTGTAACAATCTCTTCTTAAGTTGTTATAATAAGACTCATTTCTTAATTCTTCCAATTCATTTAATTCAAAGTTCTTCTGGTTAATCTTCCGATCATGCCATAACTTTAATTTTTTCCTTATAAATTCTGTCGTATCATAAGATTCATTTCTTAATTCTTCCAATTCATACGATACTTCTTGTCCTGGTTCAAAGTTCTTCTGGTTAATCTTTCGATCATGTCATAACTTTAATTTCACTTCTTGTCTTGAGACTTCAATTTCCCAGGGAATAACTTCAGCCTTGTATTGTAAAGCAAAACTTCTTGTCCTCACCAGGAAATAACTTCTGCCTAGTGTTGTAAAGTAAAACTTCTTATCCTGGTTCAAAATTTTTCAGGGAATAACTTCAGCCTTGTATTGTAAAGCAAAACTTCTTATCCTAGTTCAAAGTTCTTTTGTTAATCTTCCGATCATGCCATAACTTTAGTTTCTCCTTATAAATTCTGTCGTTATCATAAGACGTTAATTTTCCGATCATGCCATAACTTTAGTTTTTACATGTCGTTATCATAAGACTCATTTCTTAATTCTTCCAATTCATTTATTTGTAACAATCTCTTCTTACCAAATAAGATTCATTTCTTAATTCTTCCAATTCATTTAATTGTAACAATCTCTTCTTACCAGCATATTAATCTTTCGATCATGCCATAACTTTAGCTTTTCCTTATAAATTCTATCATTATCATAAGATTGATCATGCCATAACTTTAGTTTCTCCTTATAAATTCTATCGTTATCATAAGATTCATTTCCTCTTCCAATTCATTTAATTGTAACAATCTCTTCTTACCAGCATCTTTCAAATTATAATTGAAATCTTTAATCCATAACTTTAGTTTCACCTTATAAATTCTGTCGTTATCATAAGATTCATTTCTTAATTCTTCTAACTCATACGTTAACAATCTCTTCTTACCAGCATCTTTCAAATTATAATTGAATTCTTTAATTGCCCAATATGTCAATCTCTTCTCACCAGCATCTTTCAAATTATAATTGAATTCTTTAATCGCCCAATATGCTTAATGTTCCACTTCTATTATAAGTGACAAGTCTTTCCAAAAATCAGCCTGTAAGGAGTCATTCCAATAGGAGTTTTATAAGTATTCCTGTAAGCCCATAATGCGGTATCCAGTCTAGTGTACCAATCTACTCTACTAGGGTTTATAGTCTTCTCAAGTATTTGTTTAATCTCTTTATCAGAAATTTCAGCTAACCCACTGGTTTGAGGGTGATAGGAAGTAGAGATTCTATGAATAATATTAAAATTTTCTGCCAATCTCTGAATGTAATTATTCCTAAAATGGGATCCTCTGTCAATGATAACATTCCTGCATTCCATATCTAGTGAAAATATTTTTCATTAAAAATCTTAAAACACCTTTAGCGTCCCAAAGAGGTAAAGCTTGCGCTTCAATCCACTTTGAAATGTAGTCTACTGCAATTAATATGTATAAGTTCCAAGATGAAGGAATAAATGGTCCCATGAATTCTAATCCAGAAACGTTAAAGATTATAAGTTCTCAAATGAAGGAATAAATGGTCCCATAAAATCTAATCCCCAAACATCAAAGAGTAATGAAGGAATAAATGGTCCCATAAAATCTAATCCCCAAACATCAAAGACCTCAACTTCCAACATGAAATTCAGAGGCATTTCATTTCTTCTAGATATATTGCCTACTCGTTGGCATCGATCACCAGTTTATATGTATCTGTAAACTTCTCTAAAGAGAGTAGGATAAAATCCAGGTTGTAAAATTTTATAAGCAGTTTTATCAATCCCAAAATGTCCTCCAAATTTAGAATCAAGACATTTCTGAATGATTACTTCAGTTTCTTCATAAGGTACACATCTTCTCATAATAAGATCCTTACATTATTTATATAAATTGGGTTCATCCTAAAAATATGCTTTCGCATCATGAATAATTTTCTTTGTTGTTGCAATTTCAGCATAGGTGGCAAAATATCACTTACAATATAATTAATAATAATAACATACCATGATATTTTCCACTCCTTAATATTTGAATGTTGTTCATCAGGGAAACTGTCTGTAATTTCATTGTCGGTGTGAATTAATTCAAGCTTTTATAATCTCTAATCAGCAATTTGATTATCAGTTCCCTTTCTATCAATAACCACAAAATCAAATTCTTGCATCAATAGCAATTTGATTATCAGTTCCCTTTCTATCAATAACCACAAGATCAAATTCTTGCATCAAAAGAATCCATCTAATCAACCTTGTGTCTGTAATTTTATTGTCGGTGTCAGATAATTCATGATTTTCTAATCTCGACAAATGATCAAATTTGATTATCAGTTCCCTTTCTATCAATAATCACAAGATCAAATTCTTGCATCAAAAGTATCTTTCTAATTAACCTTTGTTTGACATCCTTCGTTTGCATCAGATATTTAATAGCAGAGTGATCAGTTTGTACAACACATTTAGTCCTAATTAAATAAGATCTAAGTTTGTCTAAAGCATGCACAATGGCCAGTAACTCTTTTTCAGCAACGATATAGTTAATTTGAGCAGCATTAAGAGTTTTACTAGCGTAGTATATAACTTTAAAAATCTTTTCATACCTCTATCCAAGAACAGCTCCAATACCATAATCACTAGCATCTCACATCAGTTCAAATGGTTTCCCCCTGAAACTATAATAGGGGTTGTGATTAATTTTTCTTTTAATAACTCAAAGGCATTTAAATAGTGCTCATTAAATTCAAATTTCTTGTTCATGTAAAAGTTGGCATAGAGGTTTGGTAATTTTTGAAAAATCTTTAATAAAACGCCTGTAAAATCTTAATAACTCAAAGGTGTTTAAACAGTCTTCAGTAAACTCAAATTTCTTGTCCTTTTCTAAAGCCATAGAGGTTTAGTAACTTTTGAGAAATCTTTAATAAAATGCCTGTAAAAACCAACATGTCCCTGTAGAGGTTTAGTAATTTTTGAAAAATCTTTAATAAAACGCCTGTAAAAACCAACATGTCCAAAAAAACTCATTCTCTTACACTAGGTAGGAGGTGTTAATTTAGATATAACTTGAATTTTTGTAGGGTCTGCTTCCATACCATTTTCCTAAATTTTATGCTCTAACACAATTCCTCCTACAACCATAAATTGACATTTCTCCGAATTTAAAACTAAATTAGGTCTTTTGCATAACTCCAAAACTTTCTCAAGATAATTTAAGCATGCAGCAAATGAGGTTTCAAATACAGATAAATCATCTATAAATACTTCCAATCCATCTTCAATTAACTTACTAAATATAGACATCATACATCTCTGGAATGTTGCAGGTGCATTACATAATCCGAAAGACATTCTTAGAAAAGCAAAAGTTCCAAAAGGACTAGTAAATGTTGCCTTTTCTGGATCCTCAGGAGTAATGGTAATTTGATGGTAACTGGTATTTCCATCTAAAAAGCAAAAATATTTGTGCCTAGCAAGTCTATCTACTATTTGTTCTAAAAATGGTAAAGGGAAGTGATCTTTCCTAGCGGCAGTTTTTAATTTTCTATAATCAATGCAAATACACCACTCAGTAACATGTCTGATAGGTATTAATTCATTACTCTCTTTTGTTTCAACAGTCACTCCTCTTTCCTTAGCAACACAATGAATTGTACTTACCCAACCACTGTTTTAAATAGGATATATAATTCTAGTGTCCAACCATTTCAAAATTTCCTTCTTGACTGCTTCTTTCATCATTGGGTTTAATCCCTTTGCGACTCAACTATTGGTTTATATTATTCGTCTAGTATAATTATGTGCATACAGATCGAAGGATTGATTCCCTTAATATCAACTAAGGTCCAACCAAAATCTTATATTTTTTCAATGTATCTAACAGTCTTTGCTCTTGCAAATCATTTAATTCTGAAGATATAATAACAGGTAATGTAGACGAGTCTCCAAAAGTCTTTGCTCTTGCAAATCATTTAATTCTGAAGATATAATAACAGGTAGTGTAGATGAGTTTCCATGAAACACATACTTCAAGTGGTTAGGCAATATTTTCAACTCAAGTTCTGGTGGTTTTATAATTGATGGAACAATATTCTTATCAGCATTTCCTATAATATCCAGCATCTCAAAACTTTCCTAGACATAATCTAATTCTTCATTTTCTATTTCGTCCAAAATAACTTCATCTCTTTCTTCAAATTGTTCTTTCTCTTAAAAATGTTCTTTAAAATTCTCGTTCAATAGATGTTCACTAATTTTCATGCGAAAACATTCATTATCTCTTTCAACAGCAGGGTATTTCATAGATTTTGCAATGTTAAAAGTCACTTCTTGATCATTAACTCTCATAGTTAATTCTCACTTTTGAACATCTATCATAGCTTTTCCAGTAGCTAAAAATGGTCTCCCTAAAATGATAGGTATTTCTTTATCTTCCTCCATATCTAAAATAATAAAATCCACAGGAAAGATAAATATATCAACTTTTACTAACACATCTTCTATAACTCCCTTAGGATAGTAACTGAACGATCCGCTAACTGATGAGTAATAGAAGTAGGTGAAACTTCTCCTAATCCTAATCTTATGAAGATTGATAAAGGCATAAGATTAATGCTGGCTCCCAAATCACATAAAGCTCTTCCATAAAATCTTTCACCGATAGCACACGGTATAGTGAAACTACCTGGATCTTTTAATTTTTCAGGAAGCTTTTTCTGAATAATTGCACTACACTCTTCGCTAAGTGCAACAGTCTCATTACCAGTGAACTTCCTTTTCTTGTTCAAAATATCTTTCATAAACTTCACATTATTTGGCATTTTCTCTAAAGCTTCTATGAAGGAAATTTTTACCGTTAATTTCTTAAGAATTTCTATAAACTTAGAAAATTGTTTATCCTTTTTGTGTGGCTTATTCACCGTTAACTTCTTAAGAATTTCTAAAAATTTTGAAAATTTTTTATTCTGTTTATGTTGCTTCAGTCTTTGAAAAACGGTGGTGGAGGTTTCTCCACAGTAATTTTCATTGGTGTAAGTGGATATTCTAAATCTGGATATTCATGATCCTTTTCTTTTTCCGTATTCACTTTCTCTTTTTCATTTTCCGTTTCTTTCTGCACTCTTGTTTCCAATTCTTTTTTACTTCATAATTGTATCGCTTTTATCTACTCTTTTCGTTGATCTTTATGATTAGGTTCCACAGTACTAGGAAAAATTCCCAATGTTCGGTTACTAAGTGCAGTAGCGATATGCCCCAATCGATTTTCAATATCATTGATAGCATTTCCTTGATTTTGTAACTGATTTTCTTGAATTTATAATTGATTTCTTTGATTCTGCAATTGTTAACCCAAATTTAATATCATCTCTTCCAAGATAATTTCTTTTCCATAAATTGAGTGTTACTATTAAATCCTAGAGGATAAGAAGGTCTATAATTAACATTTTCTTGGTTGAATGAATTTATCAATGGTTTCACTGGGTTGTTTGCCCATTATTGATTTATAGAAGAATTGTTATTCCAATTAAAGTTAGCATGACTCTTCTAACCTGGGTTATAATAGTCTAAATAAGGGTTGTTGGGCCTACTATTAATAGCATTTAAGGTCTCATAAGAAGGTTGAACATCCACAAATTGTCCAGATGAATTCTCTTCCATCATAGGAAGCGTTGGAGAATAATTCATCCCATAATGATCTAAAATGAATTCTCTTCCATCATAGTAGGTGTTGGAGAATAATTCATTACATAATGATCTAATTTCTTCTTCCATCATAGGAGGTGTTGAAGAATAATTCATCCCATAATGATCTAATTTCCTTGATATTACTTCCATCATAGTAGGTGTTGGAGAATAATTCATTCCACAATGATCTAATTTCTTTGATATTGCAGCAATCTGTGAAGCTAACATAGATATTACATCAGAATTGTAGATACTAGCTACTCTTTTAGGATTTACCCTTTCAGAGGGCCATTAAAAATTGTTGGTAGCCATCTCTTCTATTAACAAATAAGCCTCATCAAAGGGTTTTGACATTAAAGAACCACTGACCACAACATCCTAATCGATCTAAGAGATCCCACTAATCCATTATAAAAAGTTTGAATTATCAACCAATCTGGTGACAATCAATCTAAGAGATCCCACTAATCCATTATAAAAAGTTTGAATTATCAACCAATCTGGTAACAAATGAATAAGCCTCATCAAAAGGTTTTGACATTAAAGAACCACCAGCCGCAACATCTATATTTGATCTAAGTGATCCCACTAATTCATTATAAAAAGTTTGAATTATCAACCAATCTGGTAACGAGTGATGAGGGCAGTTTCTAAGAAGATCTTTAAATCTCTCCCCAAGCTTCATATATCGACTCTTCATCAATCTGACAAAATGATCTTATGTCATTTCTAAGTTCAGCTAGCCTTGGATGGAGGGAAATATTTGGATAGAAATTTCTGTGACAGTTCTCCCCAAGTTCTAATAGATTCTGATGACTCTCCATCAATTTGACAGAATGATGTTATGTCATTTTTAAGTTTAGCAGTTTTGGATGGAAGAAGAAATTTCTGTGAAAGTTCTCCCCAAGTTCTAATAGATCTAGGTGCTAATGAATTTAACCATCTAGTAGAAGAGTCTCCCCAAGTTCTAATAGATCCAGGTGCTAATGAATTTAACAACATCTTAGCCTTATCCCTAAGTGAAAAAGGAAACGTCTAATTCTAACAGCATCACTAGAAATTCTGTCATATTTAAAGGTAGCAAAAAGTTCTAAAAAACTAGCGAGGTGTAAATTAGGATCTTCATTTGGTGTATCTCCGAATTGATTATTTTGTACCATTTGGATAATAGCAGGTTTTAAGCTCAAATGAATTAGCAGCTACATCAGGATTTTAGATAGGTAAGTGAATTTCATCCACTATAGGATTTGCATAATCTCGTAAAGGTCTAGGTTGGTGTTCATGTTCTATTCTTTGATTGTTCAGATTATTCTCCATTGTGTCATGATTTCTAGGTTCCCTTCTTAGTTTTCTAATTCTTCTAACAGTGCGTTCTAATTCTAAATCATAGGGTATAAGATTTTCAGGTCCAAATTTACGCATACAATTGAAATCAATGCCGAGAAAAACAGTTAACTAAATATGAAAATAAGTTGCAATTCCAGTAAAAGTTTTCTAAAAATCCTAATTTGTCTGTTACTTTAATTATGATTCTTGTTTACTCCCAGACAATGGCGCCAAAAACTTGACGGTGACTTTATATATGCTTAAAAATACAAGAATTTGATACTACTGCTAGAAGATCTAATTCCCCTGCAACGACCCCAAAAACTTAACAGCGGTTATAGATTCGATAAAGATGAATATAAAATATTCAATAATTGCAAAGTCACACTTATCAATGCAAGTATATGTATCGCTTAAGTAATATAGGGCACTAATGGAGTCCTGGATATCGATCCCACATGGAGTAATATTAAAGGATATGAACTAAGATTTTAGAAAAGCAATACTTAATCGCAACAATGGAATTCAAATTGCTTATCTGTCACTAATAAGCAATTGAAATAAATATTTTAGAAAAGCAATACTCAATCGCAACAATGGAATTCAAATTGCTTATCTGTCACTAATAGTAAAATCAATACTTAATCACAACAATATAGTTCAAATTGCTTATCTGTCACTAATAGGCAATTAAAATAAATATGTAATTTTAATACTTTTAAATAACTAATTCTACTAATAAAGTTTCTAATGTGAAATTCAATATATAAGAAAGCATCATTCTCCTTGTTAAGAAATTAAAATGAATGGATAAAGTGAATTAGTTCAAATTGGATTGTGCCAAATAGGAGCATACCTATTCTTTACCCTTTGGTTCAGGCATAAAGAATATTGACTAATCCTATGCTTGTTTACTAAATTAGCTGCTAGGCTGGGAGGATACCAGCTCTCACTTTGGAGCTCACATGTTCCCCTCGCCTAAGGGGGAAATATCTACACTTCAGCACCCAAACGATAGGACCAAATTGAGGATTTTAGTCTGTCACTCTAAAATCTCCAATTCTACGCCCGATAATTTTATTTCCCTATTTATTTGCACCCAACTTTCAAGAACTTTGACCTCCCTGAATCTTGGATGTAATATTCACTTTAGTTGTAAAAATCAACAAGTTTTAACAAATTAATTGGCTCGATTGAAGGTAAATTAAGATCAAAGTAAAAAGATCACCACAACTTCTTTAACATTCTCAAGGCTCAACCAATTCAAATCATCATTTCACAAAATCTCAAGACAAGGAGAGAGACTAAGAAAACTACTCAGAACTCATGAGGAAGATACACAAAAACATGGAATTTGTATATAAAAGTAAAGTCATACAAACTACAATAAGTAAATACCACTTATCTCTAATTCTTCCCCAAGTAAACTCCTCGAAGTTCTTCTGAATCCTTTCCTTTCTTTATAGTACACAGAATTCTTCTTTGAAGCTTTCAAAAGGAAGAAATCTCTCACTTTCCCTCCACTCTTACAATCTCTTGAAGAATTCCTCATAATTTAACCCTAAATTAAACTCTCTACACTCTACACACTACACACTCTCCACACACTACACACTCTCTAATTTTCGGCCAAAAGCTTTTCTTAAAGTTGTAGAAGAGTTTTCCCAAGAGTTTCTTAAGCATCCCTAAAAAATCATCCACATTCAATGCACCTGTTGAGATAAACACTGATCTCACCATCGGCGGCCTCGAGCACGCCGTCGGTGGCCTTCTGGAATATTTGATTCTGAACTCTCTGGAAAAACCCACCGTCGGTGCCGTTGGGCTCGCCGTCGGTGCCGTTGTGCTCGCCGTCGGCGCCCTTGTTCAAATCTTCATATTTTGATCCTTTTCGCTCTAAATTTGTTCTTTTTTGCATCTTTTTGCTCCAATGACCATAATTCAACATACCTGCAACAAAACATCAAAAATACATTGTTTAAAGTATAATATCTTGAAAATCAGTGTAAAATATGTATGAAAATCTCAACATATTTTTTTTTGGTCAGTAGCCTAAGGTCTAGCCATAGAATTTTCCTATTGACTACTCTTAGAAAACTGGACAAGGAACCCTCACAATCAGAAATTCTACACTCTTCTTTACTCAACTTGAAGTTCCACATATTGGTCCTAACCTCTATCACTTAGTAGGTGTGGTCATGGGAAAGCTCAAGATGAGTTCCCTTAGGATTGCTTGAGCTTTGGATTGACATTGGGTGTTGGTCTAGGGCTGGCACTCACTTGCAATCACTTACACTCACAATCACTCACTACCCTAAACCTAGAATTTCCTGGCTTTGGTCCCTTGATACTTTTGGGAGACTCATGTAGGTGGTCTCCTAGACCCACTAGCCCTAGGCTAGGGTTTAGCTAAGACCACTACATAGAATACCCAAAATGGGATTTCCATTGGTCCATGGCTTATTAATGGTGTTTGACACTCGAACTCTACCAAGATACCCAACTTAGTCCTTTGCCCCTAAATTCTCCCAAGCTACCTAGATACCTTTGGGTGGGACCCCAAATTTGGCAAAAATTCCCAAATTTACCCAAAATACCCAAATTGGTTCAAAAATTATTTCAAATACCTTGAAAACACCCAAACTACCCAAAAGCACCAAAATTGGCCAAATTACAAAAATACCCATCCTTAGCCAAAAATTTCAAAAATTCTAAAATAACCCAAAAATTTCCTAAACCTCCCAAATATTCCTAATTTCATTTTTCACAACTACCACACGACCCAATTTGGCCAATTTGACCATCTTTGATCAAAACCCCTAGATTGCCCTTTAAAGGCCCATATTTTCCCCAAATTGCCTCAAATGTCTACCCAATTGGTCTCAACTTCCGCCAATTTCAATTCTAAACTCAAATTAACTCTTTATATGACCAATCTAGACTAAATCCAAGCTCAATTGGTCCATGATTTGAACCCAAATTTGAGCTAAACCAAAAACCCAATTTTGGCCCTATGACTTGATTCCACCAAATTGAACCCATGGCCTACTCCATTTGCTACAATTTGTGCTGAAAAATCTTCATAATATTCCCATACATCAAACTTGACCTTTAATTGGCCTTGGTGAAACCTCAATTTCATTTGATTTCAACCTAAGTCCGAAAAGCCCCAAATTTGCCCCAAATTGGCCATGTCTCAAAATTTCAAAAAATTAATGGCCTTATACCTAAAATTTACACTCCACCCTCGCATGAAAAATCTTCAAAACATCTTCTTTGATCATTTGAACCATTGAATTTGAACTTAACCCAAGGCTATCCCAACCTAGACCCATGTCTAGCCTAACATGCCCAAATTGACCAGATTTAAAAAATCCTTCATATTGACCCTCCAATTGAACTCAAAATCAATTCAAACCTTCACCAAGAATCTTCATAACAATCATATACATAATTTTGATCAATCAATTAGGCCAATTGACATGGATAACCTAGCCCAAATCCAAGCTTTGATCACTCTAACCCACATAGAACTCATGCACTAACGATGGCCTAATTACTCCAAAGACACCAAATTAATGACTCCATAGCCATTACCTGGACCCTAGTGGCCAGCCTAAACCTCTTAAAACCACATAAAAAAAGCATTGGACAAAAGGTCCCCTAAATTAATGGATTTCATTCCATATTTACTTCAGCTTATGATAATTTTGCCAAAACAAAGCCTAAACACATTAAATTGCTGTGACATATTCCCCTGGCTCACCTGACCTCCCTAGCCACCTCCACTGGCTGGTCGACCAGCCTAGTGGCCGAAAAATGGCCAAAGTGAGAGCCACCCCCATGGGATTAAACCCAATTCAAAACTGGAGGCAACCTCATCCAAATTGAAGCTTAGAGCCTCCCTGCCCTCCACCTAAGCAATACATTTCATCCCCAATTGGCCATGGCACCAAGTTTAAGGCCATTTTTATAAAATGCTCCCATCCACGGCCATGGAGAGAGAGCTGAAAATTCCTCTAAGAGACTTCTCCAAATTGATCCCAAAGCCTCATTTAGACCTCCTCAGTGTAACCCAACCACCACATTGCCCCGAAACCTCATGCGGGAGCCCAATTTTTTAGCTCAAAACCTTACCGGAGATAGGACAAAGCTCTCCACATCTCTAAACTCCACCAAACTTAAATTAAACCCACCCACATTTTTACAACATTGAAAGAAGACAAAGCCCCATCAAATCCCCCTTCCATAGAGCCCCTAGTATAGAATTTGATCAACACCTAAAATAGGCCTTGGTTGAATTTGGGTATAAACTTTTCACCATAGCAAGAGGCTTAATCCCTAGCTTCTTTGGACCCCAACGAATGTGCCGAGACTCTCTAATTGAAGCTTCCCTTCTCAAAGCCAAGGTATTGATCTCCTCTTCCTCCTGAGTTTATTTTGATTCTTCATTTAATTAGGCTTAATTTAGTTGCATGATTGCCGTATGGATTATGTTTTTAGACGAGTCCATAGGATCAAACCCGAAGTGATTTGGTTGAGTCTAGGCTGAGATCTTAGGGTCTTAGTGTTGATGGTCATGCGATCACTCTATCAGGGATGATGACGGGAAGTTTTCCGATCGCACGTGTATCAAATGGGCGAAGGAGATGCCGAACAACGCTTCCTTACATGAACCACGGGCTGATTCAGCGGCTACTTGGATGGCGGCATCCAAGCAGAGTGTACCACGCGTGCTTTCGGAGCTGCCTAGGATACAGTCAGCCCCGTGCGTTTAAATAGAAAAATAGGGATTTTCTTATTTAAATAAATAATCTTAGCTTTAAATATTCATATCTTGGTGTAAAAAAATCATAAAAAAAAATAAAAATACACTCTTGCTCAGTGAACAGAGGAGAACAATGTGAAAATGATTTGGGGTCCATTTGATGCATATTTTATTTTTAAATAATTAAGCACTGATTTGTATGTTTTGATTCTCCATGCATGTAGTAATATCACCATGGCTCGAAATTTTAGCATGTTGTCCCCTTTGTTTTAGGGAACATTTCCTCATTTTTCCAAAGTCAGAGGAGGTCCTAGACATAAATCATATTTTTCAAGTTTATGTGCATTATTTGCTTAAAATAATCATGGAAATTAGCATTTTTCTTAGAAAAATACAAGAAAATTTTGGAAGGTTTATGATGACTAGAGAACCTTTAGGAAAATTTCACATGAGCTAAGTCATTAAGAATACATTTAATCTTTATAAACCCTAAATCACTAAACTAATTAATTTTGAAGATTACAAACAAGAAAATGACTTAATTTTTTATCTTCACTGTTGTTTAGGATCCATAGAACTCAAAATAAAAATTGCAAAACATTTTGAGTCCATTTGATTGCCTAAATTGATTTTTCAAGTTAAATATCTTTTTTGGCCTTTAAATGATTTTTAAAAATCAAAATATAACTAAACATTTTATAAAAACTTATTTTGTTGAGTTCTCCTTGATCATGGGCATTTTCTAAAAATAAAATGGAGTTTAAAATAAAAACTTGATTTTTAGCATATTTTAAATATTTAAATAATTAAAAAACCATTAAAAAAATAATAAAATTCATGGAAATATTCTAATTTCTTCCTAAGCACTTTGGAACAATTATGATATTTTTTTTTTGATTTTCTAAATAAAGATACTGAATTTTAAAGCTTAAAAATAATTTTTTAAAGGCTAAAATGGATTTTCACTAAAAGTAATTCCAATAAATCAAATAAAACTCAAAAAATAATAAAATTTTCTTTTGTGGGTTCTCTGACCTTCGGAAGATTTTCCAAAAATATAAGACTTAATTTTCCCCATTTAAAACATTTTATTTTTAATAAAAACCCTATAATTTAAAATAATTCTTAAAATTCAAATAAAATTCAAAAAATCATGAAATTTAGTCTAAATGCTTCTCTGGTCTAGGTATACCTCCAGTAAAAATTTCAAAGGATTAGAATTTACCTTCGCAAGTTAGGAATTTTCTTTGAAAAATCTTATTTTTGCATGAAAATAATTATATAAATTAAATCAAATTTTCAAAAATCACATTTTATCCTCTGATGTTTTAATTGACCCATAAATGAGGTTGGATAAAAATTTCAAAGTCATTTTGATTAAATTTGATGAATTATGAAGTGTTGGAGCCTTAGGGGCAAATGTGTAGTTTTGGAAATTTAGCCTTAATTAACATTTAGGCATAATTCAAGAAAGAAAATGGGCAACCTCTGTTATTAGGATGTTTGAAACACAAGGGGTTAATTGGTAGAAACCAACCTCACTTTCTTAATTGAAAAGACAAGTTAATAAATTTCTAAATTATTAAGTTTGGAAGTTTATTAAAATAAAATGAACCTAGGATTTAGGGGTACGACATTTGAAGTCAATAGTTAATCAATTTAATACCCCTATTTGATGTTCAAATGAAATTCAAATAATGAATTATGACCACCTAAAGCTTAACCTTTTCAAAACTAATTAAGACACTCACCTAGGTTTTAAGGGCTTAGTAGTGACTTAGGCTAAATCAAGTTTCATTTAAATAAGGATTATAAACGGAAACATCATTAAAACATCTTTTAAACACTACACGCCAAAGTAAAAATTTGGCTAAGTGTTCCAATAATAATTACTTGCCTCTTTAAGGGTCTTCACCCACATAATATTTAAAATTAAATTACAAATGATAATTAACCTATTCTTAGGGATAATTGAGAAATCAATGCTCACTGAGCACTAAGGGTATTTATAGGATAAATTATTAAGCAACATAATAAGTTTAAAAGAACTCAGGATTTTCCACCAGGCAGCAAGAGAGTAGCACGGACCTGCTTCTTTCTCTAGATCAGTTGGATACCTTAGAGATCTACTAAACTTAATAATATGTTTTGCTTGACAAAATCCTCTTTTATTAAACTCTTAAGGACCCACCAAGGTATGACCCAGGGTTAAGTAGGTCGTCAAAATTTTACTTCCCTGTTTCATATACACTGCCTTAACATGCCTTTTGAGTCTCAAGTGGTGGAAAGAGAAGACTCGTCAGGTATGCTTTTACGGTTTTCAGCATTGTCTTTCTTGTACCTTTACGCTGTACTTTTATACCTACAAATTTGCATGCTAAACAACGACGCCACCCTGCATGTAAACTTAAACTGCTAGGATAGCCACAAAACTAAAACCAAAACCAAAACTAAAACCTAAAATCAACCAAGATAAAATTCATCGCTACAACATTCAAAATATAAAACAACTTAAAATTTAATAACAAATATCACACAAAACTACATTTGCAACTAAGTTAAGATGTCTCTATCAGATGATTGGGAATCTCTCAGAGANAGTGACTTAGGCTAAATCAAGTTTCATTTAAATGAGGATTAGAAAAGTAAATATCATTAAAAATTAAAACATTATTCAAACACTACAAGCCTAATTAAAATTTGGCTAAGTGTTCCAACAACACTAGCTTTCCTCTTTAAGGGTCTTCACCCATGTAATTCTTAAATTGAAGTACAAGTGATAATTACCATATTCTTAAGGATAATTGAGACATCAGTGTTCGTTGAGCATTAGGGTGTTTTACAGGTTGAATTATTAAGCAATATAATAAGTTTAAAAGAACTCGAGATTTTTCACCAAGCAGCGAGAGAGTAGCACATACCTGTTTCTTTCTCTAGATCTGTTGCATATCTTGAAGATCTACTAAACTTAATATGTTTTGCTTGACAAAATCATCCTTAAAATAAACTCATAAGGACCCACCAAGATATGACTTAAGGTTAGATAGGTCGTCAAAAATTTACTTCCCTGTCTCATATAAACTGTCTTAACATGCCTTTTGAGTTTCTGGTGGTGTAACAAGAAGACTCGCCAGGTACGCTTTTACAGTTTTCAACTTAGTCTTTCATGTATTTTTATACTGTGTTTTTATCCCTGCAAACTTGCATGCTAAACAATGATGTCACCCTGCATGAAAACTAAAACTATCAAGAAAGCCACAAAACCAAAACCAAAATAAAAAAAAAAAACTAAAATCAACCAAGATAAAATTCACCCCCACAACATTCAAAACATAAAACAACTCAAAATTTAATCACAAACATCATCCAAAACTAAAATTGCAACTAAATTAAGATGTCTTTATTGGATGATCGGGAATCCCTCGGAGGAGATAACCTATGATTACTAACAGGGTTTCCCACGATCTAAATGAAATTATGGAACTCATTAAGTTCAGTTTAATAAGTTCATTTAGAATAAGTGAATCCAATAGAAAACAGTGGTGCCAGAACGATGGAACCGTAGGATCCTAACCGGTGTTGCTCCAATCAACTTTAATATGCCCTCATACAGTTTAAAGAACTTCAACCATAGGGGCACCTGATTTCACATTATAACTTGAGACACTATAAAACTCAAACTCGTCGCAGCAGGGAGATTGGAGTTAGCATGGTGGGCATCACAGCCATCTTCAACAGCAAAACCTGTCTTTTTCAACTAAACCAATATTCTTTCCTTAGATATAAAACAACTAAAGCCATAGGACTTCAGGATCAAATTACCTTTCTTCTGTTGGCATACTTTACCCATTTTTATCTTGGGAAGGTACAACCAACTCCTTAGACATCAGGACTAGCTGTTCAATTATCTTTGAGCAGAGGGGTTCAGAATGCCATTAAAGACTCTTTAAATTTTCATGTGGGGTCGAACCCCCTAATAGATTGTCGGTGGACCAGTTCCACCTGGGCATTTTCTGCCACTAAATAGGTCTCGCACTGGAACCTAAAATACTTCACATCTCCCTTTCAAATTCGATTTGCTATTCCACAAATTAAACCAAATCGTGTTGTGCTGCGCGCACTTTGAGATTTTCTTAAATTAATTAAATTTTAAAGAAGATTTTAAAATACCCATCAATTAAGACCCTCCCGGTCTACATATCAACCTCTACGTTTAGTGCTTGCACTAAAAATTATGAGGTTTTTGGCCATACAGCTAACCCTGAAACTTTCTGTTTTCAAGCCTGCTGCAATGGCCTACCCAACGCTGACCTTTTCTTGCAACCTGCCAATGAGCCACGAAGCCCGTAACCTCACTCCTACCATCAAATTTGGAATTGGATTTGAAGATCTCGAGATCATCCTCGTGAAAGCCCCATTTGTGGTAACGAAGTACGCCGCCCCAGAAATACAAAAGCCATCTGTAGAATTCAACCTAAACTGCCTTCAATACTTCCATACCTACAAGAAGTCTAAAACTACTACCGCCGTGAAACCTGCCAAACCTACTAGCCCTGCTGCTGCTAAGGGGAAAGAAGTGATGATTATTGAGGATCCAACTAAGAGATTAGTTGTCCCACCACCCATGTTCGAAATCAGATCATGTTCGAGGACTGTACCGCTGACCTGAACTCAAAGGAGAAACCGTAACAGAAAGGTTCGAGGGCCATTAAAGCCTGGACTCCCAAGGAGACACCCGTTGAGGAGGAGCTTCATAAAGTTGAAGAAATATTACTGAAAATTTATTCACTCCTGCGAGGAAGTAGATTCCATCCTCTAATATATACCAATGGATATGAGAGTATCCAAAGGATGACTACCGCATTACCGTCACTTCTTAAACACGGTGAGGAGAGAAAAAAGCTCACTCCTATCACTCGAGTTAGTGTAGTTTTTAGAAGGCTTGCTACCAAAGAGGGATGTTTGGTTAGCGAGTTATTTAAATGAGTGGGAGATACAATTTCTCCTCTCATGAAGAAGGAAATTTTGAAGGGCGTCAAATCCGCTAGACAGTCCCTTAAGACAACTGGAGTGACTCCTACTTGCATCCCCGTTTGGTTTTGTTTACAGAGCAGAGTTGATACCACAGTGATCATTACTGATTATACTGCTACCAAGACCGCGGGTCGTCGACCGATTAAGTCAAGACCGGGTCCAAAAATCTTACCCGTCGCCCATCATGGAGATATTCCTACAATCTCAAAGACAATGATAAGACAATTATTTGACACTGTAGCCGGTCTACACCACGGGGAACGTACTTTCCCTTGACATACCAATGTTTCTACTAAGACTTTTTGTCCTGAGACATCATCCTCAAAAAAGGAAAAGGTATGGGTACCCAAGGTCGCTACAACGATACAGTCTGGTAAGCTCACAGGACAAGGACAAGAAATGAAACTAGGATCTGAAATGTTTGACATCGTCGCGATAATAGCCAGCCAGATGGAGGAACAAATAGAGGATGTCCATCCGGGTCCTCCAGAACTTAAGGTGATCAACGAATCGATAATTGAGGAGAAAGTTGAGAAAATCAGGATCGAGATTTTCGAGTTAGCTCGAGAACACGGAGTTTCCATCAATAGAGATAATGAAATTTTGATTACAATGATTACTTAGAGGAGGAATTCATGGATGTCCATGTGATCAAAACTAGAGCCACAACATCTGCGCACGAGCCTCAACCTCACACCAAAGAGAACGCCGTAGATGAGCTGCGTAGGGTTATCTTCCTATGGGATGAGCAAGTTAATCTACTGGAGAAAAGAATAGAAGGTATGACTGCAACTATGACCGCCATAGCCACCATTAAGGGGCAATAACAAGCACCGCAATTGGCTTCTCCTAAGATTAATTAGCCAGAAATCATACACATTGTAGATGCAAGAAGAGAGGCTACTTTAGCAAACAAAGATGAACAGCCGAAGAAAGATTCTCCATCAAGTGCTATGCTAGAAAAGGAGTTCAAGAAAATGGTTGAACAAGTGCGGGACGCCTTAGCCCAATCCAAGGGCGGTGCATCTATTATGAAACCTTACCCGACGGAGTTCGATGCCGTGCCTTTCCCCAAGGGTTGTGACCCCAAACTGCAAGATATTCTATAGGACTGGAAATCCCAGACAAAATATAGCACATTTTCAAGTTAGGTGTTGAAACACAAGAAGTTATGAAGCTCTACTCTGCAAGCAATTTATCAGCATCTTGTCGGGAATTACTTTCGACTGGTACGCTGACTTGCCCAACGGGTCAGTTAAAATATTTTATGAATTAGAGCAGTTATTTTTGAAAAGATTTGTCGGGGCACAACACCATGTCTTCATTGGAGAGCTCATGATGGAAAAGCAAAAGCCTAGTGAAACCTTGGTAGACTATATTTTGAGGTGGAGAAAACTTAGCATGAAATGTGAACCTCAGCTACAATAACATCATGCGATTTAAAATCTACTCAAGAGCATTCATGGGTCGGTAGCTTTCATGCTTAAGGGACTCACCATCAAGTCCTTTGAGAAGCTACTCAGTAAAGCCAGCAATCTTCAAGAAGAAATAAAGCACATGGAGCCACATGAAAAGGCTAAGGTAACCAGAGTGTTTGAAAAGAAATCAGGAGTAGTAGCGACAGTCACTCTTCATTACAGTACTCTTAAAAACAGAATAGTCAATCCAACCAGCGGCCGCCTCAAAAGGGATCACCTCGAACAGGGGATAAAAGAATATCCCTGTCGGAGTGACAGAAAATTTTGTATTCTTTCAAGGATGAAGCTATATCTAAAATATTCAGGAGTCTGATGAAGAAGCCAGAATTCAAAATAACATATCCAAAGAAGCCCGAAGAGGTGGATAAGAAGAATGAACTAAATTATTAGCTAATCAGTACCTAAATTCTGATCCTCATCTTTCAAGTTCGATACCTAAATTTTGACTCTCTCCCTGAGATTGATACCTAAATTTTAAATCTCATTTTTGGATCAGTACCTAAATTTTGATTCTCATCTCTTAAGGTCGGTACCTAAATTCTGACTGTTCCTTTATTTTAAAAATTGGTACTTAAATTTCAATTCCCAGCTCGGGGCCAGCACTTGTGTATTGATTCCCATCCTCTAGAAATCTGTAAAATTTCATAACTCGAAATCCACTCTTCAATCCCCAACGAGAGTCCCTACTTCTTGACTTGATCAATTATGCACCTGTTAGTATCCCCGACAAAAAAAAAAAAAACACACACACACAACTCTACACATACTTCCGGGTCTGTTGACTTAGGAGTTTGTATTGGTTTTTGTTGATCTCGTCAGTCAATGACAATACGTGCGGTGTGCTTGCCCAACACACAACACATATTGGGGGTCCATTTGTTGACCTCACGTTTGGTTGAGGTTCAAAATTTCCTCTTTAGCAGCCTAAGGTCTAACCATAAGACTTTCCTATTGGCTATTCTTAGAAAACTTGACATGGAACCCTCACCAATTAGAAATTTCAAACTCTTCTCTACTCAACTTGAAGTTCCACATATTGGTCCTAACCTCTAGCACATAGCAGGTGGGGTCGCTATGGAGAAAGCTAAAGAAGAGATACCCTTAGGACTGCTAGACCTTAGGGTTGACCCTGGGTGTTGTTCTAGGGCTAAGGCACTTTCTTGCAATCATTTGTACTCACAATCACTCATTACGCTTAACCCAAAACTACTAGGCTTCGGTCCCTCCATACTTTTGGGAGACTCTTGTAGGTGGTTCTTAAACCCATTAACCATATGCTAGGGTTTAGCTAAGAACACTACATAGAGGACCCAAATTGGGGTTTCCATTGATCCATGGCTTATTTATGGTGGTTGGCAATCCAACTCTATCAAGATACCCAACCTACCTTATTGCCCCGTAAATTCCCCCAAATTGCCCAGATACCCTTGAAACACCAAATTTGGGAAAAATCTCTAAATGTAGCCAAAATACCCAAAATTGTTCAAAAATCATTTCAAACACCTTAAAAACACCCAAATTACCCAAAATCCCCAAATTGGCCAAATTACCAAAATACCCTCTTTGGCCCAAAATTTCAAAAATTTTATGAAACCCCAAAAATTCCCAAAACCTCCAAAATATTCCCAATTTCATTTTCCTCAATTATCACATGACCCAATTTGGCCAATTTAACCATCCTTGATCAAAACCCCCAAATTGCCCTTTTGAGGCCCATATTTTCTCCAAATCACCTCAAATGTCTATCGAATTGGTCTCAGTTTCCCCAATTTTAATTCTAAACTCAAATTAACCCTTCATATTGCAAAAAAAGACAAATTACAAGTCCAATTAAGCCATGATTTGAACCAAATTTTGATTTAGATCAAAAACCGAATTTTGGCCCCATGACTTGGTTCAACAAAATTTAACCCATAGCCCACTCAACTGGCCACAATTTGTGTTGACTTTATAACATTCCTACACATCAAACTTAACCTTCAATTGACCTTGGTAGGACCTCAATTTTATTTGATTTCAACCTAAGTTCAAAAGCCCCAAATTTGCCCTAAATTGACCATGCCGTAAAATTTCACCAAATTGAGGGCCTTAACCCCAAAATCTCCACTCCATCCCTTCAGAAATAATCTTTACAACACCTCTCTTTATCATGTGGACCATTCAATTTGGACTTAGCCCAAGGCTAACCCAACCTAGACCCATGTCTAGCCCAATATGCCTAAATTGGCCAAATTTCAAAAATCCCTCAAATTGACCTACCAACTGAACTCAAAATCACTTCAACCCTTCACCAAAAATCTTCATAACAATCAACTACATAATGTTGATCAATTAATTGGGTCATTTGACATGGTTAACCTAGCCTGAACCCAAACTTTGATCACTTGAACCCACATTGAACATATGCATTAAAGATGGTCAAACTACCCCAAAGTCACCAAATTAACTCCACCTAAGCCATTGGTTAGGACCTAAAACTGAGCGAAAACCCATCTAACCACCTAAACTAAGCCATGGACCAAAAGACCCATAAATTAAGGGATTTCATTCCTTTTTTTTCTTAAGCTTAGGATTTTCTTGCCAAAATTAAACCTCAATCCAAAAATTGCTATAACATATTCCCCTCGATTCCTGAGCTCCTAGCTACCTACCCCTGGTCGGCCGGCCAGCCTAGTGGATAGAAAATGGCCAAGCCGAGAGCCACCCCCATGGAGCTTCACCCAAATCAAACCTAGAGGCCAACTCATCCAAATCAAACTGTAGAGCTCCTCTGCCCTCCACCTAAACACCAGAATGCACCCATACTTGTGCCTTGTGAGCCACTCTATAGCCATTTTTATAAGAACTCACCTCCACAGCCATGGGAGGTATGCTAAATATTTTCTTAGAGAGAGCTTCCCAAATCACTCATAGAGCTTCCTTGAGACCTCCTTAGTCCATTCCAATCACTCCACTGCCTTGATTTCCCCTGTGTAACTCTAATTTTGAGCTTGAAAATTAAGGCAGAAAAAATACATCTCTAAAAACTCCACCAAACTTCAATTGCTTGTGCCTATACTTTCAAAATAACAAGAGAAGACAAAGCCCCATCAAATTACCCTATGAAATAGTCTCCAAAATAGCTCTAGACCAACACATGAAATCGAGCTTGGTTGAATTCATACATAGGCCTTACACCAAAGCAAGAGGCTTAATCCCTAACCTCCTTGGACCCCAACAAACATGCCAAGACCCTCTAATTGAAGCTTCACTTCTCAGAGCAAAGATATAAAACTTTTCCTTCTTCCGAGCCTATTTTGTCTCTCCATTTGATTAAGTTTAATTTAATTGCTTGATTACCGTATGGATATGGTCGTCTCACTTAGACAAATTGATAGGACGAAACCCAATGTAATTTGGTTAAGTATAGGCTGAGATTTTAGGGTTTTAGTGTGGACGGTCTCGGGATCACTCTATCGGGGACAATGACGGGGAGTCGTCTGATCGCGCGTGTATCAGATGGATGGAGGATATCAAGCAGGACAGTGCTTCGAAATATAAACCGCGGGCCGAGTCAGCGCTGAGGTGGATGGTAGCGTCGAATGGGAGCACGCTGCGTGGAGTTCACAACTACCTAGGATCTACATGACGCGACACTATTTAAATAGATAAATAGGGATTTTTTCTATTTATTTAAATACCCCTAACTTCAAAAATTCATATCTTGGTGAAGAAATATCTCAAAAAAAAAACCCTCTTGCTTAATGAACAGAGGAGAACAATGTGGAAATAATTTGAAGTTAATGAATATTTTATTTTTAATTAATTAAATATTGATTTCAATATTTTGATTCTCCATGCATATTGGCACTTCACCATGTCTTGAAATTTTAACACGTTATATCCTCTATCAAGGAAAACATACTCTAATTTTTCCAGTCATAGGAAGTCTTTAGACAGAGATCTATATTTTTCAAATTTATGCAAATTATTTTCTTAAATTAATCATGGAAATTATAATGTTGGTTAGAAAATTCCAAGAAAATTTTGGAAGGTTTACGATGACTAGGGAACCTTTAGGAAAATTTTTCATGAGTCAAGTCATTTAAAATGCACATAATTTTCACAAACACTAAATCACTAAGATAATTAATTTTGAAAAATATAAGCATCAAAATGACTTGATTTTTTATCTCCACTATTTTATAAAATCCATAGAACTCCCCATAAAAATTTCAAAGCATTTTGAGTACATTTAATGATCTAAATTGATTTTTCAAGTTAAATATCTTTTTTTGGCACTTAAATGATTTTTTAAAAAAATCAAAATATAACTCAAAAGATTGTAAAAACTTATTTTTTGAGTTTTATGTTATTAGTGGTTTTTTATAAAAATAAAATTATATTTAAAATAAAAACTTCATTTTTAGCCTATTTTTAAAATATTTTAAATAATTAAAAATTTAAAAAAATCACAAAAATAGTAAAACTCATGGAAATATTCTAAGTTGCTTCCTAATCCCTTAGGAATAATTAGAATATTTTTCCTAATTTTCTAAATAAAGAAACTGATTTTCAAAGTTTAAAAATAATTTTTAAAGGCTAAAAATGAGTTTTCACTAAAATAATTCTAATAAATCAAATAAAATTAAAAAAAATATAAATTCTTCTTCTCTGAGTTCCCTAACATTAGGGAGACTTTACAAAGATACAAAACTTAATTTTCCTAATTTAAACTATTTTATATTTAATAAATACCCCAAAATTTACAATAATTTTTAAAATTCAGATAAAAATAAAAAAATCAAGAAATTTGGTCCAAAGGCTTCTCTAGTCTAAGCCTAACTTTAGTAAAAAATTCAAGCAATTATGATTTACCTTGGTCAAGTTAGGAATTTTCTTTGAAAAATCCTATTTTTGCATAAAAATAATTATATAAAATAAAATTACATTTTGAAAAATCACATTTTCTCCTCTGATGTCTTAATTGACCCATGAATGAGGTAGGATAAAAATTTCAAAGTCATTTGAATTGAATTTGACAAATTATGAAGTGTTAGAGCCTTAAGAGAAAATATGTAATTTTGGAAATTTGGCCTTAATTAACATTTAGGCTTAATTCAAGAAGGAAAATGGATAACCTCTGATATTAATCAATTTATTTGATGTTTGAAACACAAAAGGTTAATTGGTAGAAACCAACCTCACTTTCTTAGTTACTGATCTTAATCAGTTTATTTGGATGTTTGAAAAACAAAGGGGTTAATTGGTAGAAACCAACCTCACTTTTTTAATTATGATGTTTGAAACACTAGGGGTTAATTGGTAGAAACCAACCTCACTTTCTTAATTAAAAAGATAATAAATTTCTAAATTAGTAAAATTTGGAAGTTTATTAAAATAAAATGAACCTAGGGCTTAGGGCATGACTTTTGAAGTCAATAATTAATCTATTTAATAGCCCTATTTTGATTTTCAAATAAAATTCAAATCATGAATCATGACCACTCAAAGCTTAACCTTTTAAAAACTAATTAAGACACTCACATAGGTCTTAAAGGCTTAGTAGTGACTTAGGCTAAATCATGTTTCATTTAAATGAGGATTACAAAAGTAAATATCATTGAAAATTAAAACAACTTTCAAACACTAGAAACCCAATTAGTGTTAAAATTTGGCGAAGTGTTCCAACAACATTAAATGGCCTCTTTAAGGGTCTTCACCCACATAATTTTAAATTGAATCACAAGTGATAATTACCCTATTCTTAGGGATAATTGAGACATCAGTGTTCATTGAGCATTAGGGCGTTTTATAGAATGAATTACTAAGCAATCTAATAATTTTAAAAGAACTCGGGATTTTCCACCAGGCAGCGAGAGAGTAGCACAAGACCTGCTTCTTTCTCTAGATTTGTTGGATATCTTGAAGATCTACTAAACTTAATATGTTTTGCTTGAAAAAATTGTCCTTAATTAAACTCCTGAGGACCCACCAAGATATGACCTAATGTTAGATAGGTCATCTAAATTTTACTTCCCTATCTCATATAAACTGTCTTAACATGCCTTTTGAGTTTCAAGTGGTGAAACAAGAAGGCTAGCCAGGTACGCTTTTACAGTTTTCAGCGTTGTCTTTCTTGTACTTTCATACTGTGCTTTTATACCTACAAACTTGCATGCTAAATAATGATGTCACCCTGCATGAAAACTAAAATTATCAGGATACCCACAAAACCAAAACCAAAAAGAAAAAAAAACTAAAATCAACCAAGATAAAATTCACCTCTACAACATTCAAAATATAAAACAACTCAAAATTTAATCACAAACATTACACGAAACTACAATTGCAACTAAATTAAGATGTCTCTATTGGAAGATGGGGAATCCCTTGGAGGACGTAACCTACAATGCTAACGAGGTTTCCCACGATCTGAAATACCTACGGTTGCTAACGAGGCTTCCCAAGGTTTAAATAAAATTATGGAACTCATTAAGTTGGATAAGTTCATTTAGACTAAGTGAATCCAATAGAAAATAGTGGTGCCGGAACGAGGGAACCGTACGATCCTAACTGGTGTCGCTCTAGTCAACTTTAATATGCCCACATAAAATTTAAATAACTTCAACCATAGGGCCACCTGATTTCATATTATAACTTGAGACACTAGAAAACTCAAACTCATCGTAGCAGGGAGCTTGGAGTTAGCATGGTGGGCAGCACAACCATCTTCAACAGCAAAATCTATCTTCTTCAACTGAACCAATCTTCCTTCCTTAGATTTAAAACCAAAAAAGACATAGGACTTCGAGGTTGCTTGCTTATGTAACGTAAATCCTCACCTTATCTTTAGGCTTTGTATAGCCCTGTTATACAGTTTAAGCCCTAACTCATCTTAGGATTCCTAGGTTGTCGTTTGTCATGACCTAAATCCTCACATCTTCTAAGCTATTAGTGTGATCATTTCACACGAATGTGAGCCATAACTAAAAAAATTGGCAGAATGAAACACTTAAAATTTTTTCCTCAAAATTGAAGCCAAACATTAGATAGCTTGGGAAGTCACCGGGGTTCTCCTCTAGATCCATGACATCCCCTAGTTCTTCCTCTTTTGGATTCTACAATAAAATATTCCATATTTGAACCAATCCCCTTTTACATCTCTACGTTCAATGTCATTGAAGAGTCCCACCCTTTGAAATTCCTTGAAGATAATATTTCTTGATTTTTATCGAGAGTCTTTTTAGGTGACTTTGGTCATTTATGATGTAATTAATTATAGGGGCTTGCCCTTATAGGAAGCATGTCCAAACCCATCTTAATATAAACCTTTTTTAATTATTTACATTAAATAGGGGAACTTTTTGACAAAGGTTTCGTAGACCAACCGGATGTCATATATTCCTTAGTTTATTTGATCGAGCCTCATCCTCAAATCTTGTGTTTATCATTCGCGATAGATACAGGGTTTGAGGAACTCCGCTCTTTCATTTAAACTATAAAAAATATGGGGTCAGTTTCATTTCATATTTTTCTAAAACTAAATATATATATAAATTAAACGTCCTTTCGCAGCGGGCGACAGTATTTCGATTTTAATGACCAACAGCTTCTTACGGGCGACTCACCCCACCAAAAATACCAACGACAAGTAGTCCAATAAAATTCAGATTGTAAAATTTTATGTACTATTCTACCAATTTCTAAGTGTCCCCCAAATTCAAAATCATAATATTTTTGAGTAATATTTTTTAATTTTCTTCATATGGAACATATCTTCGATCCAAATGATAAAAAATCACTAACAATATAGTTCACTATGTCTGCATACCATGACACTTGCCATTCATTAATAGTGTATAGATGTTCATCAGGAAAATTTTCATTAATTTCACTTTCATAATTAAACGATTTTTCCTAATCCATCCCAAATAAATGATTAGCTATTTGATTATTAGATCCTTTCATATTTACTACAATAAAATCAAATTCTTGCATTTAAAGGATTCATCTAATTAATCTTGGTTTCATGTCCTTCGATTGCATCAAATATCTTATAGCAAACTAATTTGTATGCACATTACATTAAGCTCCAATGAGATATGATTTAAACTTATCAAATGTGTAGACAATTAATAAGAAATCATTCTCAATAGTGGTATAATTAATTTCAGCTTCATTCCGAGTTCTACTTGTACAATTTATAATTTAAAAATTTTGTCATATATTTGCCCTAATACAACCCCAATTTCATAATCACTAGCATCAGACGTTAGCTCAAATGGTTTCTCCCATTTTAGTGAAACCTTTCTAAAAGCTGTGAATAATTTTTTTTTTAATTTAAAGGCATTTATGCATTTTTTGTTGAAATAAAGATTTGCAAATTTTTCTAATAATTGGCATAGAGGCTTATTAATTTTCTAAAAATCTTTAATATATCTCATGTGGAAACCAACATGTCCTAAAAAACTTCTAACCCCTCTCACTGTAGTAGGAGAAGGTAGTTTAGGTATAACTAGAATTTTTGTCGGATCTACTTTCGTACCGTTTTTTAGAAAATTTATGTCCAAGTATAATACCTCTTGCAACCACAAATTGTCATTTCTCCCAATTAAATAGTAAATTTATCTTTTTACTACAATCTAAAAATTTTTCTAAATAATTTAAACATGATTCAAATGAAGTTCCAAACACTGAAAAAGTCATCCATTAAAACTTCTATTCCTATATCATTTAATTAAGAGAATTAAGACATTATATGTGTTTGAAATGTTATAAGTGCATTACATAAACCAAAGGATATTTCTCTAAAAGTAAAAGTACCATAAGGACTAGTGAATGTTATCTTTACTTGATCCTCAAGAATAATATGAATTTGATGATAACCAGTATATCCACTTAAAAAGTAAAAATATTTATGCCCTGTTAGTTTATCCAACGTTTGGTCCAAAAAAATTCTGGAAAAGTGATCTTTCCTAGTGGCGGAATTTATTTTTATATACTCAATACAGATTTGCCAACCAGTGACATGTCGTGTTGGTATTAATTCTTCTTTTTCATTGACAACAACAGCCACACCCCTTTCTTTAGGTTGTAGTGAATTGGTCTTATGCAACCACTATTAGAATATGATATATAATTCTAACATCAAACCATTTTAAAATTTCTTTCTTAACCACTTCTATCATTATGGGGTTTAATCTTCTTTAAGGATCAGCTTTTGGTTCATGATGATCTTCTAAGAAAATTCTATGCACACACATTGAAGGACCGATTCCTTTGATATCCACTAATGTCCAACAAAAGTCTTTTTATATTTTATTAAAATCTTGATTAATTTCTGTTCTTGCAATTCAATTAACTCTGAGGATACTATAACAAGTAATGTAGATAAATCTCCTAAAAAAGCATGTTTTTAAAGTGCAGGGAATACTTTCATATTGAGTTCTAGAGGTGTTTCAATTAAAGAAATAAGATTTTTATTATTTTTTGTAGTGTCTAACAATTAAAATTTTTCTTGAATATAATCTATATCTTCATTACATATTTTGATGAACTTATCTTGCATTTTATCCTCATCTCATGTCTCAAATCTTCTTATTCTGTTATCTCTTCAAAAATTTTTGTAAAATGATCATTAGCAAATAATCACAAATTTCCATCTCGAAACATTCACCATCTTTTCATTTTCTTGGGTATTTCATTTGATATATTAAATGCAACTTTTTCATCATTAACTCTGATGGTTAACTCACCTTCATAGCTCTTCCGTTTGCAAGAAAAGGTCTCCCTAAATTGATTGGAATTTCCTTATATTTTTCTATATCTATCATAATTAAGCCCATAGGAAAGATAAATTTATAAACCTATACCAATACATCTTCTACAACACTTTTATGGTAGGTGATTGATCGATCAGCTAATTGAAGGCCTACTATAACAGGGAAAATCTCTCCTAATCCTAACCTTATGAAAACAGATAGAGGCATAAGATTAATTCTAGCTCCCAAATTGCATAAAGCTTTTCCAAAAAATCTCTCTTATGGCATAATGAATAGTAAAACTACCAAGATTTTTATGTTTTTCAAAATATTTTTTCTGAATTATAGCACTACACTCTTCACTAAGTGCAATAGTCTCATTATCTGTAAACTTCCTTCTTCTATTAAGTATATCCTTCATAAACGTTACATAACTCAACGTTTGTTCCAAGGCTTCAATAAATGGATTGTTTATATTTAAATTTATAAATATTTCAAAAAAAAATGAGAATCTTTTATCTAATTTTTGCTATCCCAATATTTGAGGAAATAGAGGTGGTGATTTTTCATTAGTAATTTTCATCGGTTTAATAAAATATTTTGAATCATGATGAATATCTTCCTCTGATTTTTCAATCTCCACCAATTCATTCTCAACTTCAATCTCATTTTGAACTTTTTTTTCCATTTATCATCCACTTCTTAGTTATATAACTTTAATATTCTCTTTAATGTGGTCTTTATTCTTTAAAATTAATCTCAACATTACTAGGAAGAGTTTCTTTAGGCCTACTGCTTAGTGCAGTAGCAATATGTCCCAATTGATTCTCAATGTTTCTATTTATCACTCCTTGACTTTGTAATAGAATAACCATTTATAATACCAATTCTTCCATAGACAATTTCTTCTCATTGAATTGTAAATTGTTGTTAAAATTGGGTGGATAATTAAGTATATAGTTAGTTTTTCCTTGATTTTTTACATTTTCTAAAGGGTTCACTTGATTGTTCCCCCATTGTAGATTTACACCATTAAAGTTATTATTTTTCCAACTTAAATTAGGGTAATTTTTCCAACCATGAATAAGGATTATTAGGTCGATTATTTATTGCATTCAAAGTTTCATTCGATGATTGAGAATTTATCATTTGTCTGAATGAATTTTCCTTAATCAATGGCGATGTTTGGGATATATTCATTCCAATTTGATCAAACTTCTTCGATATGATAGTAATTTGAGAAGGCAAAATTGAAATTGTGTTAGAGTCATGAACACTGGCTACTCTTGTCTGATTTACCTTTTCATAGGGTCATAAAAAATCATTAGTAGCCATCTCTTCAATTAATGAATTTGCTTCATCGAATGGTTTTGAAATTAATGACCCACCAGTAGTAGCATCAATAACAGATCTAAGAAATCCCACCAATCCATATTAAAATGTCTAATTTTTTAACCAATTTGGTAAAGCATGGTGTGGAAACTTCCTGAGAAGTTGTTTAAATAATTCCCAGGCTTAATATATTGATTCCCTAACAAACCGACAAAAATATTTAATATCATTTCTAAGTTTAGTAGTTTTTTTATGGTGGAAAATATTTAGCCAAAATTTTCTGAGAAAATTCTCCCCATGTTCGGATTGATCCAGGTGCTAAAGAGTTTAACAAAATCTTAGCTTTGTCCCTTAATGAAAAGGAAAAAAGTCAAAGTCTGACAACATCATTCAACAATCCATCATATTTAAATGTAGCACACAAATCTAGAAAACTTGCAAGATGTAAATTCAATTATTCAATTGTCTTCCCCAAACTGATCATTTTGTACCATTTGGATAATAGGAGGTTTAAGCTCAAATTAATTAGCAGCTACAGTAGGAGTTTGTATTGTCATGTGAATTTCATCTACTGTAGGGTTAACATAGTCTCCTAATGGTCTTTGTTGATGTTCATTTCCTATAAATTGGTTATTTAAATTGTTTGTCATTTTGTTTAGTTCTGTTTGTTTTCATAATTTTCTTATAGTTTGTTTGAATTCTGAATCATAAGGTACCAATCCTTCGGATCTTAATCTTCATATACACAAATACAAGTAACAATTATAAAAATAAGCACTCACAAAAGAACTTATTTATATTTTTGTTATTTTCCCTTTTTTCATATTTTTTGTTGAATTTAAAGTAAGAATTATAGTTCAAATAAAGTGTTTTAGTAATTTACCGTAGCCTCCCGACAACGGTGCCAAAAACTTGATGCGGGTTTTTATATGTTATAAATATTTTTAGAACACCACAACACACAAGACAGTTGTACTAAAAAATATACAGATTAATGACAATAAAATTTACTTTAATATAATAATTTTTCTCCTTTAAAATATCTAAGGCTACCACTTCTAGTGAATTAAGATATATTTTAAATTTTAGATCATCACTAGGTTGCAAACTTATCACTCATGTAATAAAGGGCTCTAACGAAGTCCTAAGTATCGATCCACTGGGAGGCAAAAAATTGTTAGGAAAATCACTCAAAAAGACAATATTTAAACTATAGAAATCTTAAGTAGGAAAAAATGTTTAAATTTGTTTAGCGCCACTAAAGAAACAACTTTTTTTACACTAATCTCTAAATATCATAGCTAAATATACTAAAATTAAACAAGGTTTTGTGATGAAGAGTTAAAATTTAAGAAAGCATCCATCCCCTTACAATGATATTATAGTAAATGATTTAAGAATTTTTAAAAGAAATTTATTGTGTCAAATAAGAGAAATTATATTTTTTTATCTTTTTTACAAGTGATAAAGAACATTTACTAATCCAATACTTAGTCCATAAATCCACAATTAGGCTGGGAAGATACAGAATCTCACAACAGAGTTCCCAGTTCCCAAGTTCCCCTCATCTGAGGGCTAACATCTCGCTTTAGTTCTCAAACTCCCAGAACAAACTAGGGATTTTAGTCTTTCACCCTTAAATCTCTAAATTTATACCCATCAATGAATATTTCTCTATTTATTTGCACTTAAACCCATGGACTACTTTCTCATCTATGAAATCGAATGTGATTCTTACTTTATTGTAGAAAGCATAGCTCTCTCGGATGTTATGTTTAAAAATAAATTTTAACTACTGAATTAGACAAATCGAAAAGTAAATGAAGTTTGAAGTTTGAATCATAAAAAATATGATATTAAAATACTGCACTGATCCACCTTAAAATTAACTATTTTTATGCACATTCTATGGTTAATTTTTTAGGATATTATACTTTAATGAAAGATATATTTATTTTTTTGGTTGCAAGTGATAGGAAAAAAGTTTAAGAGTAAGAAGGAGCAAAAATACATCAAAAAGGAGCAAAATGGGCTAAACTAAAGAAAAAGTTCACACCAGTCGAATTGGCACTAAGGTGTCCGGATCTGACACCTAGGAGCCATGATTATTTTCTAGAAGAATCAATGAATGAGGCCAAATTTTAAAGAGATGTTTGGAGCAACTCTTGGTCATTTTCAAAGCTCTATAAATATGGATTAATTCCAAGAGGCTAGAGGCGTCCGATATATAGAGTTACATAGTGTGTTAGTGTGTTAAGTGTTTGAGAATTTTTCTTTGTTAGTCTTTGTTATTTATAGAGTTTGTGAATCTTGTAAGAGTTGTTGGAGTTAGAGAGAGAACTTTAAAGGAGTGCTTCGGTGAACATTCAAGATAAGTATTTCTATCTTTGCCTTTAAATTTTGTACTTTAGATTTAAGTTTTAAAAATATGTTTTGTTTTGTTATCCCCATGCATTTTAAGTACTTTTCTCTCTCTCCTTGCAATATGAGATAATTAAGTAAGTGATTCACCTAAAATATATAGTCTTTATGAACACATTTTCAAACCCATTTTTTGAGATATTGTGCTTTAATGAATGGTATTTCTGTGTTTTTCATTCAGATACAATTAATTGATGCAAAATGGTGAAAGAAGTGAAAAAGGATAAAATTTGGAGCAAAAATGAAGAAGGTGTGCTTCTTCTATTACACTCAAGTGACTAGAACCGGTGCTTACGCGCCAGTAAAATCAAGAAGGTTGCACCTAAGCTCCAAGTACCTCTCGTTTAAGCAACAAAAGTAGTTACTAAATGATTCACTGAATTTGGATGAATTTTTAAACAGGTGTTTGAAGCAACACTTCCTGAAAACGTGGGAAATAGTTAATCGACACGAAAAGACATTCAATTGGCTTTTGAGAGGAGGCAACTCTTGGGAGATTCATTGAATGTGGACACATTTTGAAGATACATCAAGGAAGCTTTTAAGAAAACATAAAAGAAGACTTGGGATGAATATTTCTCTCTCTCTCTCCTCCTTTCTTTTTGAGAGACTTCTTCCGCTTTCTCTCACTAACGTCGCCACCCTCTTTTCTTCTAATTTTTTGGTATAGTTTGTATTAAAATTGAAGGAAGATATTCGGAGGAAGTTCAACGGTTTGGTGGAGAGGATTTGAGAAAAGTTTTTATCTTTGTCATTACATTTGGTTTTACTTTAGAATTCATGTTTGTTTGCATGATTTCTACTTTCAAACTTAAGTGTGGTTGTGTTTTCTCCAGGAATTCTAAATAATTTTCTTTATTTTGTTCCTTAAAATGATAAGTGATTAAGTATTGGATGGAGATTGTGTTAAGTTTTAATCTTTAATGTTGGAATAAGTTTTGATGAATTTAATCCTTGTGCTTCACTTAGTTCTTGAATTGACCAATTAATGTGTTAATATCTGTTATGTTGGCCTCACTCTTGGTTGAGGTTTAGTTTCCCTCTTCAGTAGCCTAGGGTCTAGCCATAGTAGTGTTCTGTTGAATAATCCTAGAAAACTAGAAAGGAACCCTCACAATTAGAAATTCCTCTTTGCTTAACTTGAAGCTCTATATATTGATCCTAACCTCTAGCCCTTAATAGGTGGGATCACTCTAAGTGAGCTCAAGGAGAGTCCCCATAGGAATGTTTGACCTTAGGGTTGACTCTAGGTGTAGGTCTGGAGCTAGTTCACCCACCACACTCACTATCATTCACAATCACTCATAATCCTAAAACCCAAACTTGGTTACTTTGATCTCTTAATCTTTTGGGAGACTCATGTAGATGGTCCCATAAACCCACTAGCTCTAGGCTAGGGTTTAGCTCAGATGAGTACATGGAGGACCCAAATGGGGATTTCATTGACCTATAACTCATATAGGGTGGTTGATACCCCAATTCTCCAAAATGTCCAACTTGGCATTTTGCCCCTAAATCCACCCAAATTACTTAAATGCCCATGAAACCTTAAATTTGGTCAAAATCACCAAATTCACCCAAAATACCCAAATTTGTTCAAAAATAATTTCTAACCCTTTTAAAATTCTCAAACTACCCAAAACCACCAAAAAATTCTAAGTTTACCAAAATATCCCAAAAAATTGCCAAAATTACAAAACTACTCTTGGCACCCCAAACTTTCCCATAACCTCAAAAATCACTCCAAATGTTTCTAAAACCAATTTGGGGCCTTAAATTGAACCTAATTTATCCAATTTGATCATTTTGACTAAAACTCCAAATTGTCTTTAAAAGCCCAATCTCCCCAAATTCATCCAAAATTTCCATCAATTTTAGCCTATTTCCCCTCAATTTCAATTCTAAACTCAAATTCATCTAGAATATGACAAATTTAAACCAAATCTATGCCTAATTGGCCCATTCTTTGAGCTCAATTTGATCTAAGTCAAAGCCCCAATTTTGGTCCTATGACATAATCTCACCTAATTGAACCCCATAGCTTACTTAGTTTACCCCAATTTGAATCTCAAACTCTTAAAAAAAATCTTACACACCAAATTGGGCCTTAAATTGGCCTTAGTGAAGCCTCAGTTTCACTTAAATTTAACTCAAGTCTAAAATCCCCAAATATTCCCCAAATTGGTTTTGTCTCCCAATTCCACCAAATTGAATGCCTTAACCCCAAAATTGGCACCCAATTTATGTTGAAAACTCTTCATGATATTATTACAAATCATTTTTAACCATCAAATTGGACTTAGCCCAACTTTTTCTCAACTTAAACACAAGTCTAGTCCAACATGACAAAACTGACCAAAATCCCAAAACCCTTCAAATTGAGCTTCCAATTGAACTAAAAATGATTTTAATCCTTAAAAAAAAATATTTATGACAATGATCTACACAGTTTTTATTAATTAATTGGGTTCAAAGTCATGTCTTGCTTAATCCAAACCTAACTCTTAGCCATTGGACCCAAATTGTACCCATGCACCAAAATTGACTTAGCCATCTTAAAGTCAACAAATTTAGGTTTACATAGCCACTAAGCACACCTTATTGACCGGGATAAACCTCCTTAAACCACCCAATATATGTAATAATGAGACCCTAAATTAAGGGATTTATTCTCACTTTTGGGTCTTAATCAAAATATCTTTCCCATCATCACTAGCCATTGGGGTAAATTATAATTAAGCCTCCCTCTGGCTCACCTGACCACCTAAGCACCTCCTCTGCTTTGGCTGGCCAGTCTAGTGGCAGAAAACCCCAAAATCAAGGGCCACCACTTCTAAATTAAACCCAATTTTAACCCTAGAGGCCACCTTATCCCAATGGTTCTTTAGAGCTCCTCAGCCCTCCACCTAAACGCCATATTATGTCTCTCAAATGGCCCTGAGCTTCTCCCTAAGCTCCTCTATTTAATCAGCCCCTTTCATGGCCAAGTGAATTTCTTGGAACCTTAAGGACACTCTGCCAAAATCTCACTAGAGCTTCTCTAAACCATCCAAAGTGCAATCCTCTTGCTCTCAGCCATTGATAACTACCACACAGAGCCATTTTCTTCTCTAAAATATTCCCTAAAACTAGGAAAAGACTCTCCACATCCCCATAGTGCAAAAAATTTCAATTAATTTTGCACACACCATCCCCACAGTGGGATAAGTTGATTCCCCACAAAAGTCCCCCTCTGAAATAGCCCCTAACATAGCTCTAGACCAACACTTGAAATTGAGCTTAATTTTATTCATACCTAGACAATTCACTAAGAGTTAAGACTTCATCTAAAGGTTTGTTGGAACTAATCAAAGCTTCCACAACCATCTGATTGAGCCCTCCTCTCTCAGACAATGGTATTGAAACCAAAGCCTAATCCGAGCCTTTTTTGATTCATTATACATATTTACCGTATTTCAAACCATATAAAATATATAGGTGTACTCGTCTTAAGTAGATGAAGGTTTAAAAAAAAACTCATGCGATTTGGTTGAGTCTAAGTAGAGATCTTAATGTTTTAGTGTGAACAGCTCATGGGTTAGGTCACTTGGGGACAAGAACGGAGAGCCGTCCGATAAAGCATGTATCTAATGGACGGAGGAGATCAAGCCAGATAGACTCTCAGTGCATAAAGTGCAATCCATGGGAGACTACGTGGCTGACAGTGTCAAATGGTGGAGTGACACGTGGAGTCTTCAGAGCGGACGAGATTGAGGTGGCACCACGCTGGATAAGTAGAAAAATAAGGATTTTTGAATTATTTTAGATTCCTAAACTTCAAAAATCCATACGTTTCTCCAGAAAAATAAAAAGAATAGAAGTAAATACCCTCTTGCTCTGTGAATAGAGGACAATAATTTGGATTAAAAATAAAAATGATTTGATAAACATATGATTTTTAATGAATTAAATACCCTCTGTGCTATTTTAATTCTCCATGATTAAAGATTGCTCACCATGGCTTCAAATTTTGAGAGTTCATTCCTCATGACAGAGGCCATGTCCTTTGATTTTTCTAATGTCAGAGGGCATCTCTATGCTCCTAGCTCTAATTTTCAAGCTAGAGGGGCCATTTTTGCTTATTTTAATTATATAAATCAAAATATCCTTTTTAAAATTATTGAAATAATTTTTGGTAGGTTTCTTGTGGTCAAAGAAGTCTAGGAAAATATCATGTTGCTTTGGATTACCCTGTGAATTTATATATTTAATTAAATGCAAATATCTTGTATTAGATTATGTAAATTAAATACTTATAAAAATTTGATAAAAATCAATCCCATATTGTTCATAAAAACATTGTTTATTCACATTAAAAATTTGAAAATTATTTGAATAAGTCCAAACACCAAAGTTGATTTTTTAGAAGATCTTATATTTTTGTACAAAAATAATTATCATAAATTAAATACACTTAGGAAAATTATAAAAGGGGTTTTCTAAGTTTCTTATGATCAGAGGCAATTAGGAAAAATAAAAGTTATTTTTGGTAAAATACCTCATTTCTTAGCTTCATTTTGGATTTAAAGTGATTAAAAATGATTAAAAATCCTAAAATTACCAAAATATTTCAAAATGCGCCAAATTGCTCCCTGATCATTTGGAACCCATTAAAATATTTTTCTTAATTTTCCATAGATTAAAAATAATTCTTTAAAGGGTTAAAAGTGGATTTTTCCTATTTTCCCATTAAAATAAGTATAATAAATTAATTCGAAAGACCATGAAATTTGCCTAAGTGTTTCTCTAACCTTAGGAAACCTGTAATAATTTTTCAATAAATAAAAAAATTATTTTGGAAAGCTAAATAAATTAACTTTTGAAATTCCAATTCTTTTAAATTTAAATAATTATCTAAATTAAATTAGAATTTTAAGAGGTCCACTTATTCTCCTCTAACATTATAATCACCTCATGGATATGACACTTTAAACTCTTAAAGTCATTGGAGTTGGGTTTAGTGAGTTATGAGGTGAAGTGCCCCAAGGGGAAAGTGATAATTTTAGACTTTGGTGCCTTAATCAAAATTTAGGATTAACGAAGGTAAAATGGGTAATTTTAATATTAATTAATATGTTCAGATGATTGAAACACAATGGAATGAAAAAGTAGAAATCCACTCACCACCTATGCACAACATCAACAAAATCATAATTTTAACCTTGATGACTTGGAATTCAATTAAGATCAGACAATTCTTAAGTAATGGGCTTAAGTAGAAAAGATGATAGTGTACTTTTCTTAAGCCCAAAGTTGAGGATGATGTGATCATTCAATAAGGATACACATCACTTTAATCAAAATTTTGATAATCATCATTTCACCTATCATTATTATTAAAGGCTTAGTAGTGACCTAGGTTCGACGTCTAAACTCAATTGATTGGATTTACAAGATGATATGATTGCTGATTAATATCTTTCAACACTACAAGCCTGACCTTATTTGTGGGCACATCAATCTTAAATAACCTAGACTTGCCTTAGGGGCACTCACTCACATAACTTTTAAATGAAACATCGATTGACTAATCAAGTATTCTATCTTTGGGATAACTAAATTGTCGAGTTTCACTAAGTGATGGGGTAGTCACACTTCAACCTCAGATGATTAATAGAACAACCTCAGATGATTAATAGAACAATATGATAAGTCTAAAATGAACTCGAAACATTTTAAGAGATATTCAAAATGGTTCAGGGTCATGCCTCGAGCATTTTGCAATCTGTTCAACATTCTAAATGACAAATTGGACTTGCTATATTTTGTTCAAAAATCATCTACTAGGATCTTTTGAGACACAATAAAATCATAGCTTGGGGTATGGTAGCTAAACCTTCATCTACTCATGCTAATTTAAGTTTCTTGCTATATTATATATTGTCTTGCAAGTACCTACCTTTCAAGTGGTGGAACGAGAAGACTCATGAGGTATTCTTTTACAGCTTACACTACCATTTTCTCCTTTACTTTCCACACTTTACTTCTATGCTTATAAACTTGCATGTTAAACTATGATGACACCCTGCATGAAAACTAAAATTACTAGGATAGCCACCAAATCAAAACCAAAACTAAAATCTACCAAGATAAAATTCACTGTCACAACATTCAAAATATAAGATAACTGAAAATTTAACCACAAACATCACAAAGCAATTATTGCAACTAAATTAACACGTCTCTATTGGATGAACGAGAATCTCTTGGAGGAGGTAACCTATGGTTGCTAATGAGACTTCGCACGGTCTAAATGAATATATGAAATTCATTAAGTTGAGTTTAGTAAATTTCTTTGGACTAAGTGAATTTGATAGAAAATAGTGGTACAAAAATGAGAGAAACATAGGATCCTAATCGGTGTTGCTCTAATCAACTTTAATATGCCTCATAATATTTAAAGAACCATAACTATAGGGTCATTTGATTTGAAATTATAACTTAAGACATAAGAAAACTTAAAATCGTCATGATGAGGAGCTTTGAGCTAGCATTGTGGGCATCACGACCATCTTCAACAATAAGAGGATCTACAACAACATATCTTCCCTTAGAATTAAATAACAAGCCATAAGATTTTAAGGTTGTCTTACTAGCCTGACATAAACCCTCACCTCATCTTTATGCCTTTGCACAAAACAGTTGTACAATCTAAGCCCTAAATAGTTTTAGGATTTCGAGGTTCTCGTTCATCACGACATAAATCCTCACATGCTCTATGTTATTTATGTGATTATTTCACACAAATGTAAGCCCTAAATAAATAAAATTGGTATGATGAAACACTTGAATAATTTCTCCTCAAAACTAAAGCAAAACAATAGGATAGTGGGAAGTCACTGAGGTTCTCCTCTGGATCTTTGACATCCCCTAGTCTCTCTTCCTTTGGATTCTACAATAAATATTCCAAACTTGAGCATTTCCCCTTTCACACCTCTTTGTCTGATTTTGTTGAAAAATCCTTTCCTTTTGACTTCTATGAAAATAATATTTCCTGATTTTTATCGAGAGTTTTCTTAGGTAACTTCAGTTGTCTAAGATGTAATTAACTATAGGGGTTTGCCTTTATAAAGATGCTTTTCCAAACCGAGCTTATTATAAACCTTATTTAATTTTTTGTATTAAATAAAGGAACTTGTCGGCAAATAAAATGGTTTCGCTGACCAAAAAGATGTCATATATTTCTTAGTTCAATTGATTGACCCTCATCCTCAATTCTTGTGTTTATCATTTGTGATAGATATAGAGTTTGAAGTATAGTGCTATTTCATTTAAACTATGAAAAATATGAGGACATATTGATTTTATATTTTTTTATGGGGTTCGTTTGATTTCATATTTTTTCTAAACTATATATTTATATATATATATAGATTAAAAAATACCATTCCGAAGCAGGAGACAGGATTCCGATTCTGGTGGCTGACAGCTTCCAATGAGCAACTCCACTCAAACCAAAATAGTGCCGACATGTTGTGAAAACATGTAAGAACTGAGATGGTATTGTCTCAGTCCAAAAATGGTAAGAATCACATGAGATTGTATCAATGAGAATGTATTTCATATGATTGAGTGCAAATAAACAAGAAAATAAACTTTGAATGGTGTAGAATTAAAGGACTTTAGAGTGATAGACTAATGCCCCCAAGTTGATTAATAGTTTTAGATTTTGATATGAAATGTTAGCCTAAAGATGGAGGGAGAGAAAGGAACTCTAGAGTGAGAGCTAGTATCTTCTCTACCTAGCCCGTCTTGAAGACAATTCAACCTTTAAATTAGCCAATGTTCTTTATATAACCTCTAGTAAGGAGAAAGAATATTATTGCTCCTATTTGACACAACACAACTTGAATACTTCCACAACAGAATTGCTGTATTTATTTCTGATTAATGATAAGGAAAAAATATATTTTCTTTATATTGCCTTTATTTTACAAATATCTATTTACATTTAGTTAGTTGTTTACATTGCTTTTAATTAACAAAAAATTACAAAAAAAAACAAACTTTCATTTATATTATAACATCTATAGTTTGAGTAAGAAAGTTTTGCTAAGTAGAATTTGTTATCTAATTTCTTCTGATTTTAGTTGCATATTGTATTTTTTTCTTTGTGAGTTTGATATTCAGGGCTTAATTAAAAGTCTTATATTAATTGATAATAATATGTATACTTATGTAGTATAAAATATTTAAATATAATAATTGCATTTATATTTGCTTAAAAGTCAATTTTTTGCCAAGCTAATGTTGGTGATCAAGTTTTTGGTATTGATGCAAAGTAAGAATTATAAGTAAGGACAAATTAATAATATAACTACATACATTGTATTGAGATATAAACTCAGGGTTAGTAAGTCATTTTGATTTTGTTTAGAACTTAATTTAAAGCTTAAAATGCGAGGATTTTCTTAACAAATCGTCATTTACTTTACCGATTAGCCACTTGTATTGTTAAAATTTTTTTGAGGGGACATACAAAATCGAGAGGGCTATTATTTCTTAAGTTGTAAGTTTCATATTTTGCCTTGGAAAGAGTAGTGGCTATCTTCCGAAGGGGGTGTAAATAGATATGCAGATAAGATTTGTTGGCCATAGAATTGATGTTTCTAGAGCGACATACTAGATTCTTTTATCAATTTGGTCTAGATATTGGAATTAAGGGTCACTAGTAGATCCTATAGAGAGGGTATAGTGGGTAATCTAGAAGTGAGAGTGTAGAACCTACCTAGCACTATTATACATCCTTACACCAACTTTAAATTAGTCAATATTCTTTACACAATTGAAAGAAGAAAATACTAAGTATGCTCCTATTTGTCCCAATACCACATTTAAGATTCTAAAAATTTTTTGAAATCCTACAATTATTATGAATTATTGGTAAGAAGAAATTCACCTTATATAAATTTTCTGAAAACATTTTATTTAGCTTTACTTGGATTTCTTAGTAATTTATGCATAGTTCAGGTTCTTAAGGACTACTGCTCTACAATTTTGAATTAGAAAGAACTATAAGAAAATTGGAAAAAATCAAAATTACTGAAAAATACCAAAAATTCCAAGCAATGGCAAACCATATAATCAAAATGTTGAAATAATTAAGTGCTTAGCCTTTTAAGAGATTATGCAAACCCTATTATAGATGAGCTACATTGTAGTATTCAAAAACCTGCTATAGTGACTAATTCATTTGAACTTAAAACTACAATTATTCAAATGATATCAAATAATCAGTTTGGGGAAGCAGCAACCGAAGATCCAAATTTACATCTTGCCAATTTTCTAGAATTATGTGCTACATTTAAGTATGATAGTGGATTGAATGATGTTATAAGACTTCAACGTTTTCTTTTTTCACTGAGGGATAGGGCTATGGCTACAATCGTTAGCACTTGGATCTATCAAAACTTAAGGTGATTTAGCACAGAAGTTCCTTGCTAAATATTTTCGGCCATAAAAAACTGTGAAGTTTAGAAACAATATTACATGCTTTTGTCACTTTGAAGGGGAATCTATTTATGAAGCATGGTAATGATTTAAAGAACTACTAAAAAATTTTCCACACCATGTTGCGCCATATTAGTTAATAATTCAAACTATTACAATGGATTAGTTGGATCTCTTAGATCTAATATCAGTGCCGCTATTTGTGGTTCACTGATGTCAAAATTATTTCATAAAGCTTATGCTTTAATTGAAGAGATGGCTACTTATAATTTTTAATGGACTTCTGAGAGAGTAAATCCTAAGGAAGTAACCAATATTCATGAATCTGATGCTTTTACAATGTTAGCAAATTAAGTTTCTACAATTTCAAGGAAGTTAGACCAATATGGAATGAATTTTTCTCAACCATCTCCAATGATTGAAGAGAATTCATTACACCAAATGGTAGATTATAAATCATCATTAAAACCTTTGAATGTCATAAATAACTAGAAAAGGAAGTTCGATGATAACCAGGCAGTTGCACTTCGTGAGGAGTGCAGTGCTATCATTCAAAAAAAGCTTCCTAAAAAGCTTAAAGATACTGGTAACTTCACAATTCCATGTGTAACAGGAAACATAATTTACGGGAAAGCTTAATGTGATTTAGGTGCAAGTATTAACCTTATGCAAGATATTGAGATTAGGAGAAATATCCCTTACTACTGTAACTTTGTAGTTATCATATTGTTCAATAACATATCCTATAAGAGTTATAGAAGATGTTTTAGTGAAAGTGCATCAATTTATCTTTCCTGTTGATTTTAGTGTGCTATATATGGAGGAAGATATAGAGATACCTATAATTTTGGGGATACCTCTCCTATCTACAAGAAGAGCAATGATAAATGTGCAAAAAGAGGAATTAACTATGCACGTCAATGATCAAAGATTTACATTTAATATTTTCAAATCAATGCAGTACTCTGCAAATGATAAGATAATGAATGTTACAGAATGGATGTGATAAGATATATGAGTGAATGTCATTTTAAAACAACTTTTGAAGAGAAATCTGAAATGAAAGAGTTAGAACACGAGCAAAAAGAGTAATTAGATTAATTTAAAGATTATTATAATAAAGATTCAAATTATGTTCGAGAAAGTTTTGAAGTTTTAGACATGATAGAAAAGGATAATCCTTTTTGTCCATCGATTGAAAAACCTCTTGAACTTGAGTTGAAGTTACTTCCCGAACATTTAAAATATGCCTTTTTAGGTGATTCCTCAATATATGAACTTGAGTTGAACTTGAGTTGATGCCCTTCAAATTGTATACATATAAATCATATGGAACAGAACTGCAAATTCAGGGCCGATCCTCAAAGTAGATTGAATCTTGTTATGAAAGAAGTTGTTTAGAAAGAAATTTTAAAGTGGTTAGATGCTGAAATTATCTACCTTATTTCAGATAGTGCATATGTATTCACTGTGTTCCTAAGAAAGAAGGAGTGACTGTGAATATGAATGAACATAAAGAGTTTATACCAACAAGAAAAGTCATAGGCTGGTGAATATCCATTGAGTATAAAAGAATTAAATCTTGCCCCTAGGAAATTTCATTTTCCATTACCCTTTCTAGATCAAATGTTGGATAGACTAACTAGGCATAAATAAGTTTGTTTTCTGGATGAATATATTATTTATCATCAAATACAAATAGCTCTTAAAGATCAAGAGAAAACAACTTTTACTAGTCCTTATGGTACTTTGCTTTTAGAAAAATACTCTTTAGTTTATGTAATGCCTATGCTACATTTCAAAGATGTAGGATGATTATTTTCTATGATTTAATTAAAAAAAGAATTAAAGTTTTTATGGATGATTTTTCAATGTTTGAAACTTCATTTGAATAATGTTTGGAATATTTATCAAAATTTCTTAGGCGCTGTGAAGAAATAAATTTAGTCCTAAACTGGGAAAAATGTCAATTTATGATAGCAGGAAGAACTGTTTTAGGGCATCAAATATCAGAAAATGCTATGGAAGTAGATTGCTAATTTACCTTACCCAATAATTAGAGAAATTAGGACTTTTTTAAGACATGTTGGATTCTACAAGCGATATATTAAACACTTAAAAAATTATTAAGCCTCTCTGCCATTTAATTGAAAAAGATGTAATTTTTAATTTTGATGAGGAGTATCTAAAAGATTCTGAGTTATTAAAGGAAAAATTAGTCACTGCAACAATTATTTTTCCACTTGATTAGGAAAAATCTTTTGAATTAATGTGTGATTCAAGCGATTAAGCTATTGGAGTTGTTTTAAGAAAAAAACATGATAAGATTTTTGAAGTAACTACTATGCTAGTAGAGGTATTTATGAAACTCAAATTAATTGTACTACAATTGAGAAAGAGTTGTTAGCAGTAGTATATGTTTTTGATAAATTTGGATCATACTTAATTCGAATAAAATGTGTTGTGCATACTAATCATTTTGCTATTAAGTATTTAATAAAAAATCGGATGCAAAACCAATATTGATACGATTGATTCTTCTTTTGCAAGAATTTGATTTTGAGATAGTAGTTATGAAGTGAGCTAAAATTTAAATTGTAGATCATTTGTCAAGGCTTGAATTAGAAAAACCATAAAAAATAAAGTGATGAACATTTTCCAGTTGAAGATTTATTCAATATTAATGAGTGGCATATTCCATGGTATGCCAACATTGTGAACTTTATTGTTATTGATATTATATCCTATGGAATGACATACCAATAAAAGAAGAAATTTTAATATGAAGCTAAGAATTATTTTTGGGATGTCCCATTTTTATTTGAATAAGGAAAGGATCTAATTATTTGAAGATGTGTGCCTTTACAAGAAACTTATAAAATTATCCAAAAATGTCATATTTATTTTTTTGGGAGACATTTTGGTGTTAATAAAATGACATAAAAAATTTAAAATTTGGATTTTATTGACCTAAAATATTTATGGATGTTAATGCTTATATCCAAACTTATGATCAATGTCAACGAGTTGGCAATATTTCTAGGAGAAATGAGATGCCCCTATATTATGTGTTCGAAGTTGAGATATTTGATGTTTATTGATTAAATTTCATTGAACCATTTATATATATTTATATAAGTGGACTATGTATTCAAATAAATAGAAGTTATTCTTTTTCCTCAAAGTGATGCTCAAAAGTGTTGCAAAGTTTTAAAAAATGAACATATTTTGTTGATTTGGGATGCAAAAAGTGATGAGAACTGACGGGGGAAGTCATTTCAAAAATGCAACAATGGAGAAATTATTAAAGAAATATCATATCAACCAATGAATTGATACTGCTTATCATCCTCAAAAAAGTGGTTTGGCTGAATTATCCAATTGTTGAATCAAAATAATATTGGAAAAAATTGTGAATCCAACAAAAAAATGATTAGACAATCAAACTTCACTATGCTTTGTGGGATTATAGGAATGCATATAGAACTCCTATAAAAATATCTCCATACAGGCTAATCTTTGGGAAAGCTTGTCATTTACTAGTTAAACTTAAGCATAAAGCATTTTGGGCTGTAAATGAATTTAATTACAATTTAAAGGATGCTGGTGAGAAAAGACTATTGCAATTAAATGAGCTTGAAGAGATAAGGAATGAATCTTATGAGGTGATAAGTTTTCTAAAGAAAAGATAAAGATGTGGGCTGATCGAAGGATTCTTACTAAATGTTTTGAGCCAAGGCAACATTTTTTGCTTTATATTGGAAGGCTAATATTATTTTCAGACAAACTTAAGTCCAGGTAGATGGGCATGTTGTGATAAAAGTTAGACCCTTTGGAGCTATGGATATCAAAGATTCTAAAACTAAGAAAATATTCAAAGTGAGTGTTCACAGGTTGTAACCCAATTTTTGAGGGCATCAATTTAAATTAAATGATCTTATGTTTTTAGGTCAACCAGAATATGCATTGGTTATGTCGAGCTGATGACTTTAAACTAAGCGCTTTGTTGGAGACAACAAATGGTTATCTAAGTGTTTCTGTTTTGAATGTTATGTTGTTAGGTTTGATTTAAAAGAATTTTTGTAGTATTTTGAATATACAATGATTTAGTAATAATTCTAAGACATTGTTAGATGACTTAAACATGTTAGAATGAGTATTTGGATGTTAAGCTGACCTGTGCTAAGTTAAGCACCAACCCTTAAGCACGACAGTTTGCTAAATGTGCTAAATTACATTTTTAGATCATTTAAACATGAGTTTGTGGTTTGAGAACGTGTCTAGTAGTTTTAGGCTTGGTGTAAAGCCTATAAATAAAAGGTAAAGAATTCTCACCCCACATCAATTTTAACCATAAAATCTAAGTGAAAAGTGAGAGATCTTGGAAAGATGTGGTCTTGGGAGATTGATATGATAAAGGAGGAAGCTATGAAGAAGAAGTTCATTAGTCAAAGTGCACAAGAGTTATAAAATGTTTTCTTAGCTGTTAGTATAGAAGGAATAGTGAAGAAAATCACAGAAATTGAGGATGATGAGGCTTCAATTGAAGATAAAGTGATGGAAGTCGACGCACATTTAGTGCAATTAAGCCACACAATTTTTATATAAGAAGCGGAGATATGTATTTAAAGACAAATGGATTGAAGAAGACTCAACCAGAGTTCTTTACAACCGTTTGTTTTATTAGATCTATAATCCAAATGCCCAAGGTGAAACTACTGAAAGGCCATCATTTGTTCCACTAGAAGAGGAGTGGAATTAAGTTTTTTGTATTGGGATTATTTTTATTAGGTGTTTTTTTATTAGTGTTATGCTTATTTTACATGTTTTTAATGTTATGTTTGTTTAGTGTTTGGGATTAGGAATTATCTCATCCAACACTCTTTGGATTGTGAAATCTTGTCTTGTAAATGTTTGTTTTTGTTTTTGAATTAATTTAAGTGTTTAATTGTGTGTAACATTTTGTGTTGAATCAAATTAGTTAGTATTAGTGAATTTTTAGAAAGAGGAGAGTTGTATGGGAAGAAAACAGTTATTAATGATTTATAAGACCATTTAGGGGTGGTTGACTTAGACTAGATGTGCATTTTACTTAAAATAAAAATATTGAATTCGTGTACTGGCATCTAAGCGCCAAGACCCCATACTTACGCACTGGATAACTCAAGAGATAGGTGCCTAAGCGCCAAACCAGTTGGGCTTAAGCGTCATTTTATGTAAACCGGTTTGTGAACAATTTAAAGTGAAAAATTAAGCCGATAACCTCCATTTTTTGCCCCGACTTTGTCTCCTATCTCTGGTTTTGGCGATTTTAAGAGCTAGGGCTTCCTCTAAGGTGACAATTTCTTGATGAGTTCAAGCCAAATTTGTTAGATTTGATCTTCTAGAGGTAAATGCTTCACTTTTAAGTAAAATGTTTTATTTTCACCATGTATTTTGAGCACATTATGAATTTGCAAAAAAATCATGATTCATTGGGAAAATTTAAGGAAAAACTATGGAAAATACATAGAAATGATAGTTTAAGCTTTGAAAAGTTAATTTTAGTGATTTAGAGTTGAATTTGGGATTTATTGTGAATTTTATATAATTTTTAGAAATGGCCCCAAAAATGAAGAGAAGTAAAGGGAAAGCCCATTTTGGTTTCTTGCAAGTTTATGAGCACGAGAGCTCAAGATAGATATAACAACATACTGCAGTCAAGGAAACTGATTCCTCAGAGATGTTTTAAAAGTTCGGGTGAAGAAGTGGAAGATGTGATTGTTCGCCCATAGTGGAAACGATTTTGTTGTTTTTCTGTTGTGGCTATGATTTCTATTACTTGGGAGTTCTATGTGAATCTCCTTGAAGCTGAAGAAGATCAGGACTCAGTTCAAGGAAAATTAGTGCCTTTATCCCTTGAGTTAATAAATCTATTCTACCAGTTTCCCCTAGTAAGTTTTGTTTTTATTCAAATTATAGTCCGACTAAGGAGGAGTTAGACGAGAACATATCGTCATTGATCGAAGGAAGAGGGCTGTGTAAGATCACCAATGAAAGAAGAGTCAACTTCCCCGCATCAAAGTTAGATGCCACATCAAAGGCATCACACTACTTTATCCTGCTTGTCTACTACCAACCAACCACCTCAGTGAAGCTACTCAAGATTGAGCTACCTTGAACTATTGTATTTAACAGTTCAAGCTTATTGATATCGGATCTGTGATTTATGAGACTATCATCAGTTCTACTATCGCTATTACTACTACAAGTTTGGGATTCACATCCTTGATCTTTTCTTTATGTGAGGAAGTAATAGTTAGATTTCTTATTCATGACACTCGATATATGGTGAGAGAGGACTTTTGAGTAGTTCAGGTGCCTCTACTTCTCATGCTTCTACCTCACGTGCATCTACATCACAAGGTCCGACTTCTCATTCTTATTTGCAGTCACAATTATTAGAAAGCATGTTAGATAACATCAATTATAATAAGGATAAAGTATAAAATTTAGAGAATTTTGTAGATCATATGACTAGATATATGAGAAGACATAGTGATTATGAGGAGAAATTCCACTCATCTTTGGAAAACCTTATGAGAGGTGACCAAAGTATACTTTTCCCGACATATTCACCGTATGCATCATATGAGCCTACTTCCTTTTGGGATAACAATGATAGTGATGATGATGGGGAGGAGGACTATTAAATGAGTAGTTTAGTTTTATTTTGTTGTGAAATTTATGTGGCACATTTATACTATACTATTTTTTTTTGTTTTGAGTAGTACTTATTGAGACTACTATTTTTGTTTTTATTTTATTTTGTTAGACACGGCTGTGATGTATTTATGTTATTTTGAGTAGTTAAATTTTCTTTTTATGGTAGTTATTGTGATAACTATGTTGTCTAGTGTACTTTTTTAGTCTGTGTTGAAATTAATATTGAATCTTAGGAAGGTTTAGAATGTTACTAAATTTCACTGAAGAACTTCATGTTTAATTTTCAATTTACTACCAAGCAATTTTTTATGTTGTAGTTTTGAATGTATGTTAGTATGTTTGTTTGCTTTTATGGTATCCTCCACAACATAGAAGTCTAATGAATCTCTATATGTTAAAGTTAAATTAAAATTTGATCAATTAAATTTTACTCATGTTTTTAATTTTTTTACTTGTACATTTAGGATATAAAAATTCCTGTAAGCATGTTATATTTTGTTTTCATTCTCCCCTTTATAAATATGATGCTAAAATTTTAATCTTATTAAATATTTAAGTTTTGGGGGATGAAAAGTTTTCTAAAACTTGAACTTTATTTGTTCTCAAATGTACTACAAATAAATTTGATTTTGATTTGAAAAAAAATTATCATGTATGCGAAGTTATATTAAGGAAAATTAAATTTTTAATATAGAAATGAGTAAGAGAATTTTTTTGAAACATATAATAATGAAGAAAAACTTAAAGTTAAAAGTTTTTAATGTAGAAATGATAAATATTGAGTAACTATCTTTAGTAGGAGAAATTATATTTTTGAAAAATTTTGAAGAGTTAGACTTTTATTTTCAATACATACATTTCTTTTATTAAAAATAATTTTCAAACATATTATTATGTTTTTATGTAAAAGATTTATGTCAAACTTTCTTTAAGAAAGGAGGAGTTCAATTCAAAATCATCAAAGGCCTTTGCAGATATAGTAATCCTCACCTAAAAAAAAAGTGAAAGTTGAAAAAAGGGAGGAGAATCTTGAGGAATAGCGCGTAATCAAAAACTTGTTCCACATTGAATCTTTTGAAAGTATAAGCCTTGAAAAATAAAAGCTTATGGACATAACTTGGTAAATATAATTATTCTTAATAAACATTTTTTAAGTGCAGAAGATTGAATACCTGAACTCTATATTTGAAAATTTTACAATATTTCTGACCTAGACAGAAACTCACATTTTTAGACTTCTTTACATTAAAAATTTCTAAACTTTATGTAGGTCTCATGTACTAATTTTTTTTCTAAATTGGACTACTATATTTCTACATCAAAATTTTAGAATATCCTAAAGAAACTCATCGACATAATCTACTTTTTTTGGTTTTGAAAGATTGAAGAGTCACTTAAGGAAAAGTAACTTTGTAAGTTTGGGAGATTTTGATACACCAAAATTATATAGTCTTTACGTACAAATTTTTATATATATTTATGAGATATTGCGGTTAAATGGAAGGTATTTGTGATATTTTATTTCAGGTATAGTCAAATGTATGGAAAATGGTGAAAGGAGAGAAAATGGATAAAATTTGGAGCAAAAATGAAGAAGGTGTACAAAAGAACTGTGGCGCGTAATCGCTCAGAACTGGCGCTTTTGCGTCAGTAAAACCAAGAAGGCCACGCCTATGCATCAAGTCCTCGCACTTAAGAGCCAGAAGCAGTTACTCAATGATTCAATGAACTTGGATGAATTTTTGAAGAGGTATTTGAAGCAACCCTTGGTGAAAACGTGAGAAATAGTTAATGGACACGAAAATATACTCAATTGGGTTTTGAATGGAGGAAAATATACTCAATTGTATGGACGAGAATGTAATTTATATGGTTGATTGCAAAGAACCAGGTAAATATACTTTGAAAGGTGTAAAATTAGAGGTCTTTAGACTGAGAGGTTAAAGCCCCCAATTTGATTCATAGTTTTAGGTTTCGATACGAGATGTTAGTCCCCAAGTGAAGGGAGAAGAGGGAACTTTAGAGTGAGCGCTATTGACTTCCTAACATAACCCATCTTTATGACTATTCAAACTTTAAATTAGCCAATGTTCTTTATAGCATCTCTAGTAAGGGTAAAGAATTTTATTGCTCCTTTTTAGCACAACACAATTTGAATACTTCCACAATTGAATTCCTATAATTATTAGTGATTCATGAGAAGGAAAATGTTATTTTTTTATATTTCATTCATCTTACAAATATCTTGTTAAGTTTAGTTAGTTGTTTACTTTGCTTCCAATTATAAAAAAATTATAAAAAGAATCAAACATTAATTTATGTTATTACATCTATAGTTTGAGTGAGAATACTTTGCTAAGTAGAATTTGTTATCTAATTTCTTTTGATTTTAGTTGCATATTGTATTTTTTTTTCCTATGGGTTTGATATTCGGGGCTTAATCAAAAAGTCATATATTACATGATAATGACACGTATACTTGTGTAGTATCCCATATTTAAATATAATAATTACATTCTTATTTTCTTCAAAGTCAATTTTCTTGCCACACTATTGTTGGTGATCAAGTTTTTGGTATCGTTGCAAAGTAAGAATTATAAGTAAGGAAAAATTAATAATATAATCGCATACATTCTATTGACATATAAAATCGGGATCAATAAGTGATTTTGATTTTGTTTAGAACTTATTTTAATCCTTAAAATTATGATAATATTTTTACCTGATCTTCATTTACTTTATAAATTGACCACTTGTATTGTTAAAATTTTTTGAGGAAACTTTTAGACTTGAGACGACTAAGATTTATTAACCTTTATGTATCACATTTCACCTTCGAAAAAGTAGTAAGCATCCTCCGAAGTGGGGGTGCAGATAGAAGATAAGATTTGTTGGGCGTAGAAGTGATGTTTGTAGAGCGATAGACAAGATTCTTTTATCAATTCAATCTAGAGATTGGAACTAAGGGTCACTGGTAGGTCCTATAGAAAGAGCATAGTTAGTAATCTAGATGTGAGAGACTAGAATCTTCAAAATACTACTATACATGCCGACACCAACTTTAGATTAATCAATGTTCTTTACACAATCAAACTAAGTAAAAATAAGTATGCTCCTATTTTTCCCAATACCAAAATTAAGCTTCTAAACAAATTTTGAAATCCTACAGTGATTATGAATTATTGACAAGGAGAAATTCTCTTTATATATATTTTCTGAAAACAGTTTATTTAGTTATTTAGTTTTACTTGCCTTTTGTAGAAGTTAGTAAACTTAATTTTGATCTTTAGATATTTACTGCAATTTGTAAGTAAAGTTTTTTAAAATTTAAAATTCTTGAATTACATTTTCATTCTTTTTCTTTTACGTTTTCCCTGTGGGATCGATACTAGGATTTTTAACTAAAACTCTATATTTCTTGAAGCGATATGTATAGTAAGAAAAGTATTTCCTTAAGTTTTATCAGATTATAATTTTTTTCACTAGCCACTAAATAAAATTTTGGTCAACATTTGACATATTAAGGAACATAAATATCTACGTAATTGAGGGTCAGGTCAAGTTTAGAAGAAAATATCTTTTTCAAAATTTTCTTTGAAACTTTATTTTTGATTTGTAGTATTACTAAAACTTTTTGTTTCTACTTAAAATGTTCAAAGATTACAAAAAAATACAAAAATTGAAAATTATTAAAAAAATTACAAAAGCCGAAAGTAATAAAAAAAATTTTCAAAACCTGAAAGAAAAAAATTTATTTTATTTGGATTGCCTTAGTGTTTTATCTTTAGAATTTTACTTTTTGTATGCAAAGTTTGGGATCTGAAGGTTTATTACCCTATGATTCCAAATTAGAACAAACTATAAGATGAATTTGAAAGCAAAAATAACTTCACAATTTTCAAGAAATGACAAGCACATCACAAAATAACATTTAAACTTTACTAACGAAATAAACATAAATTGATTGAATTCAATACCTAGACAATTCACCAAGGCTTGGGACTTCATCCGAAGGTTTGTTGGATCCAATTGAAGCTACCACAACCATCTGATTGAGGCTTCCCCTCATAGATAAATGTATTGAACACCAACCCTAAACCGAGCTTGTTTCAACTCTCCATAAGCATTTATTGTATTTCATACCTTATAAACCATATAGAAGTACTCGTCTTGAGTAGATGAAGGTTTAGGAAAAAATCAAGGTGATTTGGTTGAGTCTAGTCCAAGATATTAGGTGGTTTAAAGTTGGATGGTTCACGGGTTTTGGCTATCGGGGACGATGAAAGGAAGCTGTTTGATCAAATGTGTATCGGATGAACGAATGTGTTCTAGGAGGACAGCGCCTTTGTGCATGAACCACAGGCCGATTCAACACTGAGGTGGATGGCGGCGCCGAACCAGAGAATGTCGCGTAGAGTTTCAGAGCCGTCGTAGGTTGACGCGGTACCGCATCACTTAAATAGAAAAATAGTGATTTTTCTATTTATTTAAATGCCCATAATTTTGAATAATAATATCTTCATGTAGAAAAATCATAAAAAAAGAAAAATACTCTTTTGCTCAGTGAACAGAGGAGAATAATGTAGACTTAAAATAAAAGATATATTCTTATTCCCTTATTTTTACTGAATTAAATACACTATAGAGTATTTTAATTCATTATGATCACACATTGCTCACCATAGCTTGATATTTGAAGGGTTCATTCCCATCACAGAGGCTATGTCTTCTGATATTTCCAAGGTCAGAGGACATTTCTATGCTTCTAGCCCTCTTTTTCAAGCTAAAGTGACCATTTTTGCCATTTTTAATTATATAAATCAAAATATCACTTGGAAAATTATGGAAATAATTTAGTAGATTTCCTGTGGTCAGAGAAGTCTAGATAAAATAATATGGTACTTTGAATCATTTTGTGAATTTCTATACTTAGTTAAATGTAAATACCTTTTTCTAATTGTTGTAAATTAAATACAAAAAAAAATTAACAAAGTCAAAATCACATTGTTTATAAAAATCATATCTACCCATTGTAAAAATTTGAAAATTATTTGGCTTGGTTTAAGCGCTAATATGTATTTTCTAATAAATCATGTATTTTTATACAAAGATAATTATAATAATTTAAATACACTTAGAAAAATTATGAAATGTAGTTTTCTGAGTTCCTTGTGATCAAAGGTACTTAAAAAAATAAAAATTATTTTTGAAAAAATACTTGATTTTTGAGCCATATTTTGGATTTAAGATAATTAAGAATAATTAAAGATCCTAAAAATACAAAAATATTTAAAAATGTGCCTAATTGTCCACTGATCACTTGGGACTCAATACTGTATTTCTCCCAATTTTGCTAAGTTAAAAATAATATTTAAAAGCTTAAAAAGGATTTTTTTCATATTTTCTCACAAAAATAGTTATATTAAATAAATTAACAATCACAAAAATAAAAAAAAATTGATTCTCTGAATTTTTTAAACTCAGAGGAGTCTCATAAAATCATGAAAGTAATTCTTCTAATTTAAACACTATTTTCTATTTATATAAATCTTAAAAATTGATCTAAAACAAAATAATAAAAATAGAAATTTGATCCAAAAAATCATTAAATTTTGCCTAAGTGTTTCTCTAACCTTAGGAAACCTCTATTAATTTTCCATAAATATAAATTTTATTTTGGATAATAAAATAAATTAATATTTGAAGAATTCTATTTCCTAAATTTTATTAATTATTTAAATTAAAGTAAATCTTGAGAGGTCCACTTGTTCTCCTCTAATATTTTAATTACCTCATGGGTAAGACACTGTAAACCCTCAAAGTCATTTGAGTTATGTTTAAAAAGTTATGTGGTGCAGTGCCCCAAGGGCAAAATGGTAATTTTAAGACTTTGGTGCCTTAACCAAAATTTAGGCTTAACAAAGAGAAGAATGTGTAATTTTGATCTTAATAAACATGCTGGAATGTTTGAAATACAATGCAGCTAAAAGGTAGAAAACCATTCAACACCCTTGCACAACATCAACTAAAAGCATAAATCTCCTAACCTTCATGACGTTGAAGTCAATTAAAAATGAAATGATTCTTAAATGGTGGGCTTAAGTCGGAAAGATGATAGTTTATATTTCTTAAGCCCAAACATGAGGATGATTTGACCATTTGATAAGAATACATATCACTTGAAATCAAAATTTTATTAATTGTCATTCCACCTATCGTGATTTTTAAAGGCTTAGTAGTGACCTAGGCTCAATTTCTAAACTCAATTGATTGGATTTAGAAATTAAGATAATTGGTGACTAACATCTTTAAACACTACAAGCCTGACCTCAATCACGGGCACCAAAGTTTTAAATGACCTAAAATTGTCTTAAGGGCACCCACTCATAGAACTCTTAAACGAAACATCAATTGATTAATTAAGTACCCTATCCTTGAGATAATTAAATTGTCAAGTTTCACTGAGTAATGGGGTAGTCACACTTAAACCTTGAATGATTAATTAAACAATATGATAAGTTCAAAATGAACTTGAAATAATTCAAGTGAGCCTTAAATTAGTTTAGGGTCATTCCCTTAACACTTTGAAATCTTTTGGATATTTTGAACAGCGAATTAAACTTGTCATATTTTGTTCTAAAATCATCTACTAGGATCTTCCAGGATTTAACAAAATCATAGACTGGGGTTTAGTAGCTAAACCTTCATCTACTCATGCAATTTAAGTACCTTGCAATATTATATGCATGTCTTGCAAGTACTGACATTTCAGGTGGTGCAATGAGAAGACTCACCAGATACGCTTTTATGATTTGTAATACCATCTTTTCTTTTATTTTTCGCACTGTACTTTTATGCTTATAAAACTTGCATGTTAAATAACAATGTCACCTTGCATGAAAACCAAAACTGCTAGGATAGCCACAAAACCAAAACCAAAATTAAAATCGACCAAGATAAAAATCACCTTAGCAATAATCAAAATATAAGACAACTCAAAATTTAATCACAAACATTACAAAAAAATAGTTGCAACTAAATTAAGGCGTATCTATCAGATGATCAGGAATCCCTCGGAGGAGGTAACCTATGGTTGCTAACGAGACTTCCCATAGTCTAAATGAAATTATGGGACTCATTAAGTTGAGTTAAATTAAATCATTTAGACAAACTCAATCTAATAGAAAATAGTGGTACTAGAACGAGGGAACCGTAGGATCCTAACTGGTGTCACTCTAATCAACTTTAACATGCCCAACAATATTTAAAGAACTATAACCAAAGAGACACCTAATTTGATAACATAACTTCTAACATTAGAAAACTTAAACTCATTATGACAAAAAGCTTGCACCTAGCATTGTGGGCAGCTCGACCACCTTCAACACTAAGAGGATCTACAACAACATATCTTTCCTTAGAATTAAAAAACAAGCCATAGGACTTTCAGGTTGTTTGCCTATGGGACATAAATCCTTACCTCATCTTTAGGCCTTTGTATAGCTCTACTGCACAATATAAGCCCTGACTCGTCTTATGATTCCGAGGTTGTCGTTTGTCATGACCTAAATCCTCATATCCTCCAGGCAATTTGTGTGATTATTTCACTTGAATTTAAGTCTTAAACAAATAAAATTTACACGATGAAACATTTAAATATTTCTTCACAAAATTGAAGCCAAACCAAAGGATAGACTAGGAAGTCACCGAGGATCTCCTCTGGATCTATGACATCGCCTAGTTCTACCTCCTTTGGACTCAAAAAAAATTTTCCAAACCTGAGCCATTCCCTTTTCACACCTCTTTGTCTGATCTCGTTATAAACTCCTATCCTTTTGATCCCTTTGAAGATAATATTTCATGATTTTTATCGAAGGTTTTCTTAGGTGACTTCCGTTATCTAAGATTTAATTCACTATAGGGGCTTGCCCTTATAGGAAGCTTTTTTGAACCCAGCTTAATATAAACCCTATTTCATTTTTTTTATTAAATACGGGAACTTGTCGGGCAATTAAAATGGTTTCGCAGACCAAATTAATGTCTTATACTTCTTAGTTTATTTGATCGAGCCTCACCATCAAGTCTTGTGTTTATCTTTCAAAAAGATACAGGGTTTGAGGTATAGTGCTCTTTCATTTAAACTGTGAAANTATATATATATATAAACGTCATTTCAAAGCAGGCGATGGGATTTCAATTTCAGCTGCCAACAGCTTCAAACAGGCGACTCCTTAACTCAAATTGTGTCGACAACTCCTGGAAAATCTGCGGGGGACTAGTTTCTCTGTCTATTTAAATTAAGGAATCTTATCTTCATACATTGGTACTGTGTTCATGTCTCCCATGAACCAAATTACCCTTCTTATGTTGGCACGCTTTACCCATCTCTATCTTGGGAAAGTAACGTCCACTCTTTTGGACTTCACGACTATTTGTTAATCACCTTTGAAAAGAAAGGTTCAGGAGGCCAATAAGGACTTTTTAATCTTCGTGTGAGGTCAGACCCCCAATAGCTGTGTTGGTGGACTAATTCCACCTGGACATTATGTGTTGTAAAGTTGGTTCTGCACTGGGTCCTAAACTTCACTTTCACTTTTGAGTTTGATTTGCTATTTTGCAAATTAAAATACATGATTTCTTAGAAAATACATATTAGTTCTTAAACCAAGACAAATAATTTTCAAATTTTTACAGTGGGTAGATATGATATTCATGAACAATGTGGAGTTGATTTTCTTAATTTTTGCTATGTATTTAATTTACAGCAATTAGTAAAAAGTATTTACATTTAACTAAGTATAGAAATTCACAAAATGATTCAAAGCACTATAATATTCTTCCTAAACTTCTATGATCATAGGAACTTAGTAAAAGTGTTCTCTTAATTTTCCAAGTGAAATTTTAATTTATATTATTAAAAATAGCCAAAATGGTCACCTTGGCTTGAAAATTAAAGCTAGAAGCTTAAGAATGCCCTCTGACCATGGAAAAATCAGAAGACATATCCAGTGTGATGGGGAACGAACCCTCAAAATTTAAAGCCATAGTGAGCAATGTTTGATTATAATGAATTAAAATACTCCAGAGGGTATTTAATTCTTTATGAATCAGGAAATAAGAATTTAATTTCTATTTTAAGTCCACATTATTCTCCTCTGTTCACTGAGTAAGAGGGTTTTTTTAATGATTTTTCTACACAAAGATATGATTTTTTAAAGTTAAGGACATCTATTTATCTATTTAAGTGACGTGACGCCGCGTTAACCTACGGTGGCTCTGAAGCTCAACGCGGCGTTATCTTGTTTGACACCGCCATTGAACTCATAGTTGTCCAGGCCTGTAGTTCATGTACTCAGGTGCTATCTGGCTCGATTTCATCCATTCATCCAATACTTGTTCAATCAAATGGCTTCCTGCCATCATCCCCGATAACCAAAACCCTTGAACTGTCCAACTTTAAAGCATAAGATCTCGGCCTAGACTCAACCAAATTGCCTCGAGATTGTTTCTAAACCTTCATCTACTTATGACATGTACATCTATACAAATTATACGGTATGAAATTTAGTAAATAAGAGAGTTGAAACAAGCTCGGTTTAGGGTTGGAGTTCAATACCTTTATCAAAGAGGGGATGCCTCAATCAGATGGTTGTGGTAGCTTTGATTAGATCCAACAAACCTACGAATGATGTCCCAAGCTTTAGTGAATTGTCTAGGTATGAATTTGATTAAGCCTGATTTCAGGTGTTGTTCTAGAGCTAAGTTAGATGTTGTTTGAGATGGGGCTTTGATTCGGAATCAACTTCTCTCACTGTGGGGATGGTGTGTGCACAATGAATTTGAGTTTGGTGGACTGTAGAGAGATGTCCTAGTTTGAGCTTAAAATTGGGCTTCCACATTGGGGATCAATGGGGGAAAATGGTGGCAGTGAGCTTAAGTGTTTTTGGACTATCTGAGAGTAATTGGATAGAGTTTCCCCAAGGATTTTAACACACCACTTTATTTAGTAATGGAGGGGCTGATTAAATAGAGGAGCTTTGAGGGATGCTCAGGGTCAATTGATGGGTGTAAAGAGTTTCTTAGGTGGAGGGTTGAAGAGCTCTAAAGAGCCATTGGGATGAGGTGGCCTCTATGGTTGAAATTAGGTTTGATTTATGGGTGGTGGCTCTTAGTTTTGGCATTTTCGGTCACTAGGCCTGCCGATAGGGCCAAGGGAAGTGGCCAAGAGATCGGGTGAGCCAGTGAGAGGGTTAATTATGGTTAACTCTCAATGGCAAGTGATGATGGGAGAGTTATTTGTTTAAGGCCCATAAATGGGATAAGATCCCTTAATTTAAGGACCCATTGGTCCATAGCTTGCTTGGGTGGGTTTAGGATTAGCCTGGTCCAAAGGAGGAGATTAGTGGCAGTAGAAACCTTAATTTGGTGACTTTAAGTTGGCTAAGTCAATTTTGGTGCATGGGTCTAATTTAGGTCCAAATGGCTAAAAGTTGTGTTTGGGTTAGGCTAGCCATGACTTTGAGCTCAATTAATTGATCAAGATTATGTAAATGATCGTCATAATGATTTTTTGCGAAGGATTAAAGTGATTTTGAGTCAAATTGGAAGCTCAATTTGAAGTATTTTGATATTTTGGTCAATTTGGGCATGTTGGGCTAGACTTGGGTATAGATTGGGCTAAGGTTTGGTGAAGTCCAAAATGATCATTGAAAATGGTCTATAGGAACACCATGAAAAGTTTTCAACATAAATTGAATGTCAATTTTCATGTTGGGGCAATCAATTTGGGGGAATTCAGAGGCATGGCCAATTTAGATAAAATTTTGGGATTTTTGGATTTGAATCAAAATTAAGCAAAATTGAAGCTTCACCATGGCCAACTGAAGGTCAAACTTGGTGTGTTGGATTTTTATGAAGATTTTAAGATCCAAGTCCGGCCAAATTGAGTAGGCTATGGGGTTCAATTTTGTGGGATTAAGTCGTAGGGCTAAAATTGGGGTTTTGGTTTAGATCAAAATTAAGCTCAAAGCATGGTCCAATTAGGCTTGGATTTGGTTTATGTTGGAAATATGAAGGGTGAATTTAAGTTTATGATTGATATTGAGGGAAATTAGGACCAAATTGGTGGACATTTGAGGTGAATTTGGGGAGATTGAGCTTTTAGAGGCAATTTGGGGGTTTTGGTCAAAAGAGTCAAATTGGCCAAATTAGGTTCAATAGGAGGGTCCAAATTGTTTTTGAAGATATTTGAAGTGATTTTGGATGTTTTGGGTAAGTTTGGGGTGCCAAGGGTATTTTTACGGGGGAGTATGACAAGTTCAATCTTGAGCTATGGCAAGCTCAATTAAGATGGGAAAGGAGTATGACAAGCTATTTAAGTTTGAGGTGCCAAGGGTAAGTTTCCACGGGGGAGTATGACAAGTGAGTATCTGATCAAAATCAAGGAGTAGAATCTCTCGCTGGAGATTGGTGAGTTGGTTTCAAATTATGAAGCCTCAGGTGTTTATAGAGGATGAGAATTAGTATGTAGGTGTTGACCCCAAGATGGGAATTAAAATTTGGGTATCACTCCCAAAAATGAGGGTCAAAATTTAGGTACCGACCTTGAAAGAAGGGAACCAGAAATTAAGTACTGACCCGAAGTGAGAGTCAAAATTTAAGTGTTAATCTCAAAAGATAGTTGGAAGTTAGGGACCAACCTCAAAGTGAGGGAATCGGAAGTTAGGGACTGGTTCGGAATAGAGGGAATCATAAGGTAGGGACTGATTTTAAAATTAGAATTAAAATTTAAGGATCAAATCTCAAAAGGAGTATCAAAAGTTAGGGACCGATCTCGAAAGGTAAGCACCATAATTTAGGGACTGATTTCAAAATGAGAATTGAAATTTAAGGATCGATCTCAAAAAAGGGATCGGAAGTTAGGGACTGATCTTGAAAGGTAAGAACTAGAATTTAGGGACTGATTCCCAAAGGAGAATTGAAATTTAAGGATCAGCCTCAAGAAGTGGATTGGAAGTTAGGGACCGATCTCAAAATGAAGGAACAAGAATTTAAGTACTCACCCGAGGTGAGAATCAAAAGTTAAGTGTTAATCTCAAAAGAGATTCAGAAGTTAGGGAACGAACTCAAAATGAGGGAATTCGAAGTTAAGGACTAGTTCCGAAGAGTGGGAATCAAAAGTTAGGGACTGGTTTCGAAGAGAGGGAACTGAAATTTAAGGATCAATTCTCAAAAAGAGGATCGGAAGTTAGGGACCGATTTCGAAAGATAAGAAACATAATTTAAGTACTGATCCCAAAGTGAGAATTGAAATTTAAGGATCAATCTCAAAAAGAAGATTGCAAGTTAGGGACTGATCTTAAAGAGTAGGGACCAAAATTTAGGGACTGATTCCAAAATTAGAATTAAAATTTAAGGATCAATCTCAAAAAGAGGATCAAAATTTAAGGACTCGTCTCGAAAGGTAGGAACCATAATTTAGAGACTAATTCCAAAATGAGAATTGAAATTTAATGATCAATCTCAAAAAGAGGATCGAAGTTAGGGACTGATCTCGAATGGGTAGGAAGCAGAATTTAGGGACTGATTCCAAAATTAGAATTGAAAGTTAAGGATCAATCTCAAAAAGAGGATCAAAAGCTAAGGACCGATCTCGAAAGGTATGAACCATAATTTAGGGACTCTTTCCAAAATGAGAATTGAAATTTAAGGATCATACTCAAAAAGAGGATTGAAAGTTAGGGATCGATCTCAAAAGGTAGGAACCAGAATTTAGGGATTGATTCCAAAATGAGATTGAAATTTAAGGATCAATCTCGAAAAGAGGATCGAAAGTTAGGGACTGATCTCGAAGGTTAGGAACCAGGATTTAGGGACTGATCCCGAAATGTGAATTTAAATTTACAAATGGTTTGTGGTGTTGAACCTATAGATATGTGTTATGTGAAAATGTTGAGATTAGTTAGGAAGATATGTGAAATTTTTTGAGATTTAGTGCAGACAAGGACGATCGTGTTGTGTGAGCAAAGAGTAAGAGACATCGAAAGTGAGAGAATCAACACAAACAATTCATTTTACTTTCTTTTTTTTATCACATTTAGTTATCAAAATATATTTTCAAAATTCAGTTTTTGTTGGTTGGTTGATTTTCGAAAAAGTGTTTTATTTGAACTTTATGATTAAGTTTTCATTCTTTTGTTCTTTGTCCATTGTAGTTTGGAACCAACGCATGGTTCTGTGGCTTTTATCCATCGCACAAAAGGGTAATTGAGCAAACGTACAAAATTTTTGATAAAGATTTCATTAATCTGCTTCAACATGTGTTACAGATTGAGTACAGGTCAGAGCTTCAAAAGGTACAATATGTGGAATGCATCAAATTACATCTGAAAATATCTCATGTTGGATACATATCACAAGCTAAGCATATCTATTATATATATCATCATATCTACTGTGTCAAAACGCAGTACAAGAAGGTGTTCTCTGAACGTCCATCCTTGGTGGGGTGAGCTCCTAATCAAGCTAACCTACTAAACAACACTCCAGGATAAGAGTTCCATTTGATTATGTTTAGAGGTGCAACCATCTCATAGCTCATACAGTAGTAGTTCTTCCAACTCCCGGTCTGGTCGGAATCCGTATGACATTTTGTTGTCATCCATTCTTCGGAAAGTTACAGACACCTTATAGCGTCGCACCCCTGGAATGCAATGTTTAGCTATGTCTACTCCGTTTTCTTTAAGAGCCATCACTAAACCCACTGGTAGTGAAATCTCTACGGATCCTCTGAACTTACCAGGGCCAATGATATTAATTTCTTCTCAAAGTAGAATGTTTCTTTTGCTCTTAAAAGAGACTGTGTAGAAAGACCTCACAAAATCATGATGATCTATATGCGGAGGAAAGCAATCACCCTCATCATAGATGTTGATGATGCTTCTATTAGGAATGCAGTCATCTAGAATTATGCTCCAACAGACCATTCTACTGATAATCCATTTTATAATGGGAGGTAACGGGTCCACCTCATCTTGTCTCGGAATCCCCCCGGGATTCCCATGTCTGTCCTTGGTGAAGTTGTAACAGCAGCCACATTGTATAATGATCCTACCCTTTCCACGCATCCATTTCCGTGGCTTAGAATAGGTCCTTTCCATCAGAAGGAATGGTTGACCTCTGTCTCTTAGATCAAAGATGAAGTCAAGAATACTTTTTTCATCACTTTCGGAGAAGACCCTGGTGTACAACTCCAAGCCTTATAGTATGTTGATGAATCTTCCTTGAACTTCCTCATAGAATTTAAACTCCATTTTGTTTACTTTACTCATTTTATAGCATTCTCCCAAGCTGACGATCGGTGGTTGTCGAGGATATTTCCTCATTTCAATATTAGTAGGAATCCAAGTTGGTGTTGTCTCTGTCTGCAGCGGAGCATATGACTCTGTGTCCAACGAGATATACGACTTTGTATCCAACAGGATATATAGTTCCTCCATCAGGTGATCAGCATTTTGAAATACCTCGTCAGTGGATGTGTACTCCTCCAAAGTACTGTAGCGCTCCAGGTGAATGACATTACAGTCTGGGCACTCCACAAATGCCCCTGTAGCTGATATACGTGTAGGTATCTTGGCGTTGAATGTCGGTTAACCTGTACAAAGAACATCTGAAACTCCTGGTATTTCTAGCTTTATAATGAACTCAGACTCTTCGTTTGTAGCATGTATGCTAGAAGAGGTCTCTCTCAGGCTTGGATCATAGATAACAGGGATTGGGGTGAGCAAATCTTCCGCCTCCTTCTGGTATCTTCTTTCTTCACATAAGAAAACGCTATGCTTAAGGCAGTTGGCATTTTTGCACTGAGTACTCCACAGTAGTGCATCTGGTAGTCTTTCATCATTGGCAGCGACTAGGCCCATGGTTGGTGTAGCTAACATAGACTGCAGGTGACTAATCCCCTCCATCAGGTCTTGCTGTACTATCACATTTTTCCCCTTCAGTAAGAAAATATCTCTGGTGCTTAACCTTAGTAGTGATAGTAGCACTTATTTTTCTTGATGGCAAGCTACGTTCATCAAGGGACCCTCACAGTCTAAGTCAACTTGACTGAAGTCCATGTCAAAGTCTATGGTGCCACTCTGCGGTGTCCTTTCCACGTTAATTACGAGGTTCCAGCCATCTTTGAAAGCAAAGATCAGCCTCTGGCCAGACATTTTTTCTCTTCAGATGACAGGAAAAGCATCAGTGAGCTAAAGTCTAGCACGAACAAGAATAAAATAAAGTGTTTATTAGAATAAAATTTAGTTTATGTTGGTGCAAAAATTGTTCATTTATGTGTATATATTTTGTTTAATTTAGTAAAATATCAAAATTTTAAGGTAGAAAAGAGAAAATTAAAGTACGTAACTCCAAAAATTTTCATTTTATCAAGGTTAATTTTATTACAAAATTTGGACCCGATCACAGTTTTTTGGCCAAATAAATAACCCCAGAATGATCAAAATTTTAGAAATGGCAATTTCAAGCAGTATCAAGTTGCTTAGTATGTCTTCAAATATCGTCCATTGATTGGAAGCATGGGAGTAGGCTCCTACTTTATGGACATTTTCTACAAGAAATGATCCCTCCTGAATTGGCTCAAGTTTTCCACCTATCTTACGACGTGCGAGAATAGGCCTTTTGAACATCAGTATGAGATCACCAATTTTGAATGTCCTCAGGCGAGACAATTTGTCATGATCTTCTACCATCTTTGCTCGATAAAGCTCCAAATATTGTTGTGCTTCTAGTCATTTTGCTCCAAGACTCTCTAGTTCCTCGAGTCTGAGTTTTACACTTTCTTCCATTGTAAGTTAATTGGCGACAGCAATTCTGACAGAAAACATCTAAACTTCTAACGGCAGCACGACCTCGGCCCCATACACGAGCATGTAGGTTGTACACTGAATGGGAGTCTTGAACGTCATCCGGTGAGCCCAAAAAACTTCTAGAAATTTGTTAAGCCATCTCTTTTGTTTTCATGCAGTGTCTTCTTCAAAATCAGTACCAGTGTCCTGTTGAAGGCCTCAACTAGGCCATTTTTTTAGGATAGTAAATTGTAGAGTATCTCCAGTCTATCCCGTGTCATTTAACAAAATTGTTGATTTTGGTACTTTTGAAGGCTATCTTATTGTTGGAGATTTTTCTGTTCGGAACCCTGAAATGGTAGACGACTTGGCCTTTGAAGAATTGAAGGATGTGTTGTACTATAACCTCTCATAATGGCACTGCCTCTGCCCATTTAGAGAAGTAATCTACAGCAGCAAGTATAAATTTGTGTTCTTTTGAGGATGGAGGGTCGAGCGGACCTATTATGTCCATACACCCACACTCGAATGGCCATGAGGAAGCTGTTAGGTGTAGCACATTTGGCGGTTAGTGCAAGACCACCCCATGCACTTGACATTGATGACATCTTCTGGATGTATCCATGCAGTCGAACATCATTGCTGGCTAATAATATCTGAGTCTTTTGATCTTCATTTTCATCTTTGGCCCTGACTGGTGAGCTCCACACAATCCGGTGTTTACTTCCTTGAAAATATTATGTGCTTCAGCTCTACTTAGGCATCGCAACCACTAGAACGTATGACATAGTTGTTCTTATGATGTGATGCGCTGCTAACTTGACTTCTGACAGCTTTTTAGTTTATAAATATTCTATCAATGGCTTACGCCAATCTTTATTAATGTTTGCAACCACAATAATTGTTTCTTCTTCTTTTTCAAGTTTGTGTAGACAATCAAGGTCGATTAGAGACAAAATCTATCTCCCTTGTACTGTAATATCAACGGAATCCTTTGGGGGACATGCTAGCTCCTTAGCAAATTTTGTTAGAGCGTCAGCATGGGCATTATGTCCCCTAGGAATCTGGTAGGAGGTTACATTGGGAATTTATTCGAGCAACTTCATTATGTATTAAAGGTATTCTACTAATCTCAGTTTCAAAATTTTGTATAGTCCGGCGACTTGCTGGATGATGAGTTGTGAGTCACCATAGATGGCAATATCCGTTATATCAATCTAGATTTCCAAATCTAATCCAGTAATCAAGGCTTCATATTTTGCTTCATTGTTGGTAGATGGATCTGTCAGGCGATATGAGAAACTAAACATACCCTTATCTGGCGTGATGAAAATCAGCCAAATTTCTGTTTTGCTTGGTATAAATGTGCCTGATCCTTTATCTTTTCTGGCTGATGAAGCTCTATTGAAGTACATCTCCCAACGTTGCAAACTGGAGAATTCCATTTATAATTTTTGTTCATCTAGTAGTTCGTCATTATGAGGGGACCCAACTGAAAGTGGTTGTGCAGCGATAAAATCTATTAAAAATTTTTCCTTGATAACACGGAGGCAAACAAAAGTTAGATCAAATTACAACAAAATCATCGACCATCTAGCTAGATGTCCAGAGAGTGGGGTTGGGTCATCAAATATTGCAATGGTTTAACTTTCAAAATTAGGATAATCTTATGAGAAAGCATGTAGTGTCTGAGCTTCTAGAAGGTGAAAATCAAAGCTAGACAATGTTTCTCAATAGGCGAATACCTTATCTCTGTCGGTATTAGACAACAACACAAGTAGTAGAGTGTGTTTTCCTTACCCTCATCATTGACATTGGCTAAGAGGGCTCCAAGAGAGTCATCTAAGGCCGCAGAATAAAGTATTAAAGGTTTCCCTAGGATAGAGGCTGCCAAAAGTTTAATGTCCTCAAAACGTTGCTGGCATTTCTTTTCCCAAACAAATTTGGCATCCTTTTTAACTAATGCTCAGAAGGGATGACACCTACTTGAGAGATTAGAAATAAAGAGTCTCATATATATCAGCTTCCCTTGGAAGGAATGAAGTTGTTTTAAGGTTTTGGGAGGAGGCATCTCCAAGATAGCTTTAATCTTATATAAGTTGATCTTGATTCTCCGATGTAGAAATTTCTCAAAGGTAATGCCAAAGGCACACTTTATGGGATTCATCTTAAGGTCTTATTGTTGTAACCGTTCGAACACGATCCTCAAATCGTACATATTTTCTATTTTTTGTTTACTCTTGATGACCAAATCATCCACGTAGCATCCCACTTAGTTGTGAATGAGGCTGTTAAAGAACTTTGTCATAGCTCGTTGATATGTTACTTCAGGGTTCTTCAACCCAAACGACATCACTATGTAGTAGAAAATCTCGATCTATGTTTTGGAGGATATAAGTGTTGCTTCCTCTAAAGCCATCTTGACTTGGTTGTATCCCAATGATTCGTGCATGAAAGAGAAAATTTCATGTGTCAAAGCGATATCCACCATCATTTCAGGTTTCGGTAACAGGAATTCATCTCTTGGACACACTTTATTCAAATCCCTGAAGTCGACACAAACACGTATTATTCCATTTTTCTTCTTAACAGGTACAATTTAGCTAACCACGTGGGGTATTTCTCTTTTCTTATAAAGTTAGCGTCTATTAATTTCTTTACCTCAGCAATAACTTACTACTCTATTTCGAGGCACATCCTTCCTGCAGCTTATTTTACTGGGGTCATATCTTTGTCCACCCTGAGCTTATGAACTGCAACCTCTGCTGACAGTACTGACATTTTGACAGCGACTTTATGTTTGCTTAAAAATACAAGTATTTAATAGTGCTACTAAAAGATTTAATTCCTTAGCAACGGTACCAAAAAATTGACAACGGTTATAGATTCGATAAAGATGTATATATATAATATTTAATAATGGTAAAGTCACACTTATCAATACAAGTATACATATTGTTAAAGTAAAATAGGGCTCTAATGGAGTCCTAGATATCGATCCCACAGGGAGTAATATTAGAAGTACGAACTAAAATTTTAGAAAAGCAATACTTAATCACAACAATAGAGATCAAATTGCTTATCTATCACTAATAGGAAATTGAAATAAATATATAATTTTAATAACTCTTAAATAACTAATTATATTAATAAAGTTTTTAATGTGACATTCAATATATAAGAAAGCATCCTTCTCCTTGTCGAGAAATTATAGTGAATGGATAAAGTGAATCGGTTCAAATTGTATTGTGCCAAATAGGAGCGTACCTATTTTTACTCTTTAGTCCAGGCATAAAGAACATTGACTAATCCTACACTTGTTTACTGAATCTGTAGCTAGGTTGGGAGGATACCGACTCTCACTTCGGAGCTCCCATGTTCCCCTCTCCTGAGGGCTAACATCTACACTCTAGCACCTAAACGATAGGACCAAATTGGGAATTTTAGTCTGTCACTTTAAAATATCCAATTCTACGCCCCATAATTTTATTTCCCTATTTATTTGCACCCAAATTCGAAAGGCTTTGACCANCAGATCTCATGGGGAAAACACAACAAAACTCGGAATTCATATATAAAATCAAAGTCATATAAACTATAACAATAAATAAACTTATCTCTAATTTCTCCCCAAGAAAACTCCTCGAAGTTTCTCTAAATCTCTTCCTTTCTTTACAGCACACAGAATTCCTCTTCGAAGCAGCAAGAAGGAAGAAATCTCTCACTTTCCCTCCACTCTTACAATCTCTCAAAGAATTCCTCATAATTTAAACTCTCTAGCAAACTCTCTACACACTAATAGAACCTTTCTAACCTCCAGGACCTCTCTAATTTTAGGCCAAAATANAACAACTTCTTTAAAATTTTCATGGCTCAACCAATTCAAATCACCATTTCACAAATCTCAAGACAAGGAAAAGAAAAGAGAAAACTACTTAGAACTCAATGGGAAGACACAACAAAACTTGGAATTCATATATAAAAGAAAAGTCATACAAACTACAATAAGTAAATAACACTTATCTCTAATTCCTCCCCAAGAAAGTTCATCTGAATCTCTTTAGAGCACACAGAATTCCTTTCCAAAGCGGCAAGGAGGAAGAAATCTTTCACTTTCCCTCCACTCTTACAATTTCTCAAAGAATTCCTCACAATTAAACTCTCTACACACTACTGGAACCTCTCTAGCGCCTAAAAGCCTCCTCTCGAAGTCGCTATAGCGCCCAAAAGCCTCTTCCAGAACTCTCTAGCTCCCAAAAGCCTCCTCTAGAACCTCTCTAACCTCTAGAGCCTCTCAAGCGCCCAAAAGTCTCCTCTAGAACTCTCTCGGTTTTCGACCAAAATCTTCTTTTAAAATTGTAGAAGAGTTTTCTTAAGAGTTGCCTAAGCATCCCTCCAAAATTTGTCCACATTCAATGCACCCTTTTGAAATAACCTACGATCTCTCGGTTGGTGGGCCTTCTAAATTATTTAATATGTAGTCTCTGGAAATTCTCACCGCCGGTGTCGTTGGGCTTGTCGTCGGTGCTCTAGTTCAAATCTTCACATTTTGGTCCTTTTTGCTCCAAATTGGCTTCTTTTTGCATCTTTTTGCTCTAATGACCCTAATTCATCATTCCTGCAACAAAACATCAAAAATACCTTTTCTTAAAGTGTAATATCATAAAAAATAGTGTAAAATAAGTACGAAAATCTCAACATATTCTCCTTTGGTCAAAATCCCCCAAACTTAACTATTACTTGTCCTCAAGTAATTTTAATACTATACAAAATTTATGATCTATTGTAGTAAAATTTTAATTCAGAAATACTATAAGTTTAATTTAAAAAAATACCATAGTGAGATTTTCAGAAAAAATTCAATTAACTAAATTAACTTTTTAGGTACAAGATTATCTAGTCATCAAGTTTAGAAGTTCTAGTCTTCTATTTATTTTAAGAATGACTATATGTTGTAATATTAAGTCACTTAGAATATTCAAATGATAGGAACTTTATGAGAACACTACTAGTAAAAGATCTAATTCATAAATATAAGTTCAAGAATGCTTTTAAGTTTTCCCTTTATGTAGGTCCAGTGAAGCCAATTTTTGATTAGGCATCTCCTCAAGCTTCTCCTCACCTTCATATTTTTTTCTTTCTTTTCTTTTCTCTTTTTCATTTAGATTGCTTTCAATCCTTTCTTTTTCCTTTCTCAAGTAAGGATTTCTATATTTGGATAGTCTTTAATGATTTCAAACATCATCTTTCTTTCCCTAAATTTAAAACTCAAAGCATTCCTTTACCTTATAAATATTTCATAGCTTTTACATCATTGAACCCCAATCTTTTCTTCTCAAATTAATTTCCTGATTTTTAACACTTCAAAATATAGTTTCCTTTACTTTAAATAGTTAACAATAGTCTTATTCTCTTATATTAAACATCTTAATTTACAAAATTAATTTTTATTACAAAAATACTCCCATCTACCATAATTTTTAAATATCTACAAAATATAGTTATCTGAATTAAATTCACTACAAAAATCAGTCTTATTCTCTTATACTAAATATCTTAAGTTATAAAATTAATTTTCATTACAAAAATATTCCTTTAAATATTATACTAAATATCTTAAGTTACAAAATTAATTTTCATTACAAAAATATCTCTTTAAATTTATTTATACTAAAATATCTTAAGTTACAAAATTAATTTTCATTACAAAAATATTCCTTTAAATCTATAAATAGTTAACTATAGTCTTATTCTCTTATACTAAATATCTTAATCTACAAAATTGATTTTCCTTACAAAAATATTCCTTTAAATCTACTATATACACTTTAAATATCTACAAAATATAGTTACCTGAATTAAATTCACTACATAAAATCATATTAATAAGTTTTAAAAAATTTTAAATTGAGAACATCTAATAGTTAATCTTTTTCATCCCTCCCCCAAATTTAAATATTTCAATATGAAATGATAAGTTCTGTTTATAAATCATACCTTAGTATTTTAGGTATTTTCATCATTTTGAAATTTTTGCAGTTCTTCTCAAAATTTCTACTTCACCTGGTCTATAACATTAGGAGCTTTCTATACATATAAACATTAGAAAATTTGCTGGGTAATGAAATTTTGAAATAAGTACAAATCTAAATATTATACAAACACAATATTTTACTAACATATCCATAATACTCATGAAAATCACATCACATTACAATTTAACAAATTTCAACTACCACACCAACAATTATAACAAAAATTAAAATAATCCAATTACAACATAAAAATAAAAATGAAAATACAGGCACACAAACATCTATTTCTATTACATAAATTACAAAAAAAAAGTAAAAGTACAAGTACATCAACTACTATCAAATATCAAAATCCTAAACTATATCTTTGTCTCCTTGTTCAGTAGGTGGATTGGGTTGATACTGAGTATATTGGGGGCATTCAGGAAAAGTAACATCAGACTCACCTCTATAGTGTCGGGCCTGAGCTTCGTAGTTAGCTATCTCAAAATTTGAATGTCTCTGTAGGTACTCACTATCATAATCATGTCTACGTTCTAAACCACCAATCCTTTTATTTATTAGCTCTATACTCTTTCACTGGAAGGTCAACTAATTCATTAAGTCTAGCAAGGTAGGGGAACTAGAAGGTGGATGGTCATAACTAGTAGAGGGGATTTCTCTACTTGTAGAAGGTTCTTGACTTCTACTCCTAGTTCTCCATTTTTTGTGGGATACATATGTCTTCAAATTAGCTTTACTAATGGGTTTCATAAGGTAAACCCATTCCTCATTATCTCCAACTTCCACTCCAAAAAGTTGGTAAAGTGCATAAATGAGGATAGGATGTCCTAAACCTCCACTTGTTTCACTCCTTTCCGTGGTCAATATATTCTTAAAAATGATTCTCCCCACATTTATATTTCTGTTATTCTGAATACAAAAATTTATAATAGCTCTATCTCTTGTTACCTCACTATGGTGATAGGTCGGTAATAGAGTAGAGGTAATAAAATAGTTCCACGCTTTAGATGTGGCATTTAACATGAAAGCAGAAAAATTTACCCATTCTCGTTGCTTTATCTTCCATGTTCCTTTCGCATCAGTGAGAAAGTTGATCACAAAATTTGGTGCAGCTTCCATCATACTGAAGGTTTCATAATGACAGTTATAGGAGTCTAGGACTCGTAAAAGGAGTTAATGGGGCCAGCACTAAATTCAACAGAAAATCCTCGCACTTGAACGATTCTGTCCTCAAAATTGAACACGTTGGCATAAAACTCTTTCACAATATTAACAACAGCCTTATTGGTGGTGTAACAGAAGTTTTCCCACCTCCGCTCGGTAATAACTCATTTAATTTCTCCTCCTAAACTCTTAAAAACTCGATCTTGTTTACATTTCTTTCCTTCAAACATTGAAGTAAACCTGGATTGAGCCTTTGCATTTACAAAGCAAGACTCCTTAAACTCAAGTCACCTCTTTTCTCATGGATCCATTTCAATCTAATCAAAATTATAGAAAAATTCTAAAATATACTTTAAATATGTAAATAATGGCTTCCAAGAGTGATTCTAAGAGTTCAAAACTAAATTCCATGAATTTCTTCCCAATATTTTTTTCACATTGTCAAATTTTTTGGATCTTCTCAATGACAAAGAAATTCATGGTGAAAATCAAATATTTTTAGTTTGGAGTGAAGCCCTTACAAAGAGATGATCAAATCTAGTGTATAAATGCCTTGAAATCGCCCCTAAATCTAAGATCTCTCAAACCCTAGGTCAAAATTTTCATTTTTAGAGGAAGGGGATGATGAATAGTGGCAGTTAACTGGTCAAAAATGTGGTTAAAGGTGTTTTTTCGGGATCTCGCTCTCAGCGGGGTCATCGGTGCCTTCGGCGAGCTCTATGGAATGAATATCATAAGTCTCGAGAAAAGTCCGTCATCGGCGGCGTCGAGGGCGCCATCAGCGGGCTCTATTGAATTGGTTCAATTTCTATATTTTTGTGAATTTGATCAATTTCAAGCCTCAACAACATCTGTTCAATCATTATAGATATAATTTTAAGTGATTATGTGATGTACTTATCACAAATAAAGTTTCACAACACAAAACATCACAATTATATATAAATTCCAAGGGATACAATATATGTTTCACAACACACCTAAGTTTGGTATTTTCTCAACCTTGCTACATCAATCCAGCGTCGTAATCCAAGCTACAACACTCAAAACGTTGAAAACAAACATCTTATTCTCAGTCTCAACTATACAGAGATCTAAAAGCAAAATTCTAAAGCAAAGCAAGCATAAAGTTCAAATCAAATTACACACATAGACAAACAGGTGACAATGTAAGTCTATGATTCTTCAGATTCAGTGCTAGATTCTCCTCTGAGATCACCCATTGATTGCACATGAACGAATACGTTATAAGAGGGTCGGTGTGAAAATTCTTCAGTAGAGACCTCTTCTATCAATTTCATCCTTCTCATCAGCCTATCAAACTTCCTTCGATATGTCTAGAGTGATAAAAATATTCTTTCATCCTCCAATTTAGATGATCAAAGAAATCAGAGATATTATTAATTACATTCATAACATTTTGTACCTCCTTCTCCAATTTCTTAATTCTGCGCAGGAACACTAGTGTCTTGTCTGGAACTAAAAGTTGAATAGGCAGTGAATTTTGAGACGATTGATCAACCATAATAGTCATATTATTTTCATCTTCATTGGCTGAGAATCTCTCAGTTAGGTCCGAAGGCTTCCAAGGTAGAAGTACCTTTTCCTAAAACTCATAAGAAACTTGGAACTGACTGCAAAGTAAGAAAATTGTGGAAGGATGTCCAAGCCCATAGGTTGATCCATGAACGATCAAGCCTAAAACAGACTTCACAATTATCGATCCAATATTGATCGACAGTCACATATAGATGTTGTAATTCAGAATAGCACTTTCCTTAGGAACTTTATCGATCATTATCGCCGGTAACAGTTTTGCAGAAATGAAGAAGTGTCAGTGCTTAGAAACAGGATTTAGACGTGTCACAGAAAAACTAACGTACCCGTTTTCTCTGATTTCCCAGTCTTCAGTTTTGTTCGTTAAATATTGTTAAATTTCATTCATCAGGTTTCTTGTCGGGATTAAGTTGGAATAATGGCAGACAGGAACGTTCTCAATCATATATAATTCATTGATCTTTGCAGGAGTAAAAGTTATCCATCTACCTCGCACATAGACGACTCCCTGGTTGATTCCATGCAAATTAGCATAAAATTCCTTCACCACAAGAACAACTACGGCGATTGTAGTGTAGCACAACACTTCACATCTTCGCCGCACAATCATCCCTTCAATTTTCATCAATGGATTATTCAATCCTCGATTTACAAATCCTTGTTCCTTGATTAATCTTTTTGTTGTCTGTACCTTATTGAATATTCACTGCGCTTCTGCACTAATGAACTTTCTCCAATTGAACATTCACATTCTATGGTTTTTAGAGGAATTGGACGCCATATGGATGAATTTGGTGGAGTTTCACTTCGTTTTTGGGGAACTATGAACTTAAGAATCAAATTTGGAAGTCTAAAAGGAGTAACTCCAGCCTAAAACCGCAAAAAATTGCTCATTCAAACTCCAGAAACCACAGTCTCGCTGATCTCGCCATTGGCGGCGTCGTGGGCGCTCTCAGCGAGCCTTTAGAATGTAATTTCTTGGCCTCTCGGAAAAAACCCACCATCAACGCCCAAGGAAAAAATTGCATAGTTTCGCTGGTTCGAATGTGTTCCAATTTTTCTTTATGGAACCAATTTTTATGATGATTCAAGGGTAAATAAGAGTAGTAGAGTTCAATACTACCACAAACTAACGACTACTATAATTGCAATAAAAATAAAGATAACTATGGGAGAACTTGGTTTAATGTCGTCGCCCGACCTATTCAGGTATTATTCAAGTTAACTGATCATTAAAATCTCTTTAAAAATTGGTATTTTACCCTCAAAATATGGTTTTCATTTATGTTCATTTACTTAAAATTTATTTCCAGTCTTTTGATCTTCAATTCCAACAGCTCGGTAAGTTTAAACTTGAGTCAAAGTAAAGGTTCCCAACCAATGAGACTTCAATTTCCCAGGGAATAACTTCAGCCTTGTATTGTAAAGCAAAACTTCTTGTCATGGTTCAAAGTTCTTCTCGAGAATCTTCTGATCATGCCATAACTTTAATTTCTCTTTTTAAATTGTATCGTTATCATAAGAATCATTTCTTAATTCATCCAATTCATTCAATTGTAATAATCTTTTCTTACCAGCATCTTTCAAATTTGAATTGAATTCTTTAATCGCCCAATATGCTTTATGCTCCAATTATAGTGGTAAGTGACAAGTCTTTCTAAAAATCAGCCTGTAAGGTGTCATTCTAATAGGAGTTTTATAAGCAGTCCTGTAAGCCCATATTGCAGTATCCAGTCTAGTGGACAAGTCTACTCTACTAGGTTTTATAGTCTTTTTAAGTATTTGTTTAATCTCTTTATTAGAAACTTCAGCTAACCCACTAGTTTGAGGTTGATAAGTAGTAGAGTTTCTATGAATAATATTAAACTTTTCTGCCAATCTCTGAATATATTTATTTCTAAAATGGGATCCTCCATCAGTAATAATCATTCTCGGCATTCTGTATCTAGTGAAAATAATTTTCATTAAAAATCTTGAAAAACTTTTAACGTCACAAAGAGGAAAAGCTTGTGCTTTAATCCACTTTGAAACGTAGTCTACTACAATTAATATGTATAAGTTCCCAAATGAAGGAATAAATGGTCCCATGAAATATAATCCCCAAACAGCAAATGTCTCAACTTCTCACATGAAATTTAGAGGCATTTCATTTATTCTAGATATATTGTCTACTCGTTGACATCGATCACAAGTTTTTATGTATCTATAATATTTCTTCTAGATATATTGCCTACTCGTTGACATCGATCACAAGTTTTTATGTATCTAAAACATAAAGAGGCCAATAAAATCCAGCTTGTAAAATTTTATAAGCAGTTTTATCAATCCTAAAATGTCCTCTAAATTCTAAATGACATTTCTAAATGATTAGTTCAGTTTCTTCATAAGGTACACATCTTCTCATAATAAGATCCATAGCTTGTAAAATTGTATAAGCAGTTTTATCAATCCCAAAATGTCCTCCAAATTCAGAATCATGAAATTTTTGAATGATTAGATCAGTTTCTTCATAAGGTACACATCTCCTCATAATAAGATCCTTATATTGTTTATATAAATATGGCTTATCCCAAAAATATGCTTTTGCACCATGAATGAATTTTCTTTGTTGTTGCAATGTCAGCATAGGTGGCAAAATATGACTTACAATAGAATTAACAATATCAGCATACCATGGTATTCTCCACTCATTAATATTATAACATTATTCGTCAAGGAAACAGTCTATAATTTCATTATCAATGTCAGATAATTCATGATTTTCTAATCTCGAGAAATGATTAGCAATTTGATTATCAGTTCCCTTTCTATCAGTAACCACAAGATCAAATTCTTGCATCAACAATATCTATCTAATTAACCTTAGTTTGGTATCCTTCTTTTGCATCAGATATTTAATAGTAGAGTGATCAATGTGAACAACACAATTAGTCTCAATTAATTAAGATCTAAATTTGTCTAAAGCATATATAATAGCCAGTAACTCTATTTCAGTAATAGTATAAATGATTTGAGCATCATTAAGAGTTTTACTAGCGTAGTATATAACTTTAAAAATCTTTTCATACCTTTTATTCATAAACAACTCTAATAGAATAATCACTAGCATCGTACATTAGTTCAAATGGTTTCTCCCAATTAAGTGAAATAATAATAGGTGTTGCGATTAATTTTTTCTTTAATAACATAAAGACATATAAATAGTTTTCAGTAAATTCCAATTTCTTGTCCTTTTCTAAAAGTTGGCATAAAGGTTTAGTTATTTTCGAAAATGTTTAATCAAATGCTTGTAAAAACCAACATGTCCAAGAAAACTCCAAACCTCTCTTACATTAGTAAAAGGTGTTAGTTTAGATATAACTTAGATTTTTGCAGGGTCTGCTTCCATACCATCTTCTGAAATTTTATGCCCTAACACAATTCCTCCTGCAACCTTTTGCAGGGTCTGCTTCCATACCATTTTCCAAAATTTTATGCCCTAACACAATTCCTCCTGTAACCATGAATTGACATTTCTCCTAATTTAGAACGAAATTAGTTCTTTCGTATAACTCCAAAACTTTTTCAAGATAATTTAAGCATGCGTCCAATGATGTTCCAAATACAAAGAAATCATCCAAAAATACTTCCATTCCATCATCAATTAAGTTACTAAATATAGACATCATACATCTCTGGAATGTTGCATGTGCATTACATAATCTGAAAGACATTCTTCGAAAAACAAAAGTTTCAAAAGGACTAGTAAATATTGTCTTTTCTTGATCCTCAGGAGCAATAGGAATTTGATGGTAATCAAAAAGGACTAGTAAATGTTGTCTTTTCTTGATCCTCAAGAGCAATAGGAATTTGATGGTAACTAGTATATCCATCTAAAAAATAAAAATATTTGAGCCCAGCAAGTCTATCTACTATTTTTGTCTAAAAATGGTCAAGGGAAGTGATCTTTCCTGGTGGCAGTGTTTAATTTTCTATAATCAATGCAAATACGCCACCTAGTAACTTGTCTGATATGTATTAATTCATTATTCTATTTTGTTTCAACAGTCACTCCTCCTTTATTAGGAACACAATGAATTGGACTTACCCAAGCACTGTCTGAAATAGGATATATAATTCCAGTGTCTAACCATTACAAAATTTCCTTCTTAACTACTTCTTTCATCATTGGATTTAATCTCCTTTGTGGATAAACTCTTAGTTTATATTGTTCATCTAGTATAGTTCTGTGCATACAGATAAAAGGGCTAATTCTTTTAATACCAGCTAAGGTCAAACCAAAAGATTTCCTATATCTTTTAAATGTATTTAACAGTCTTTGCTCTTGCAAATCATTTAATTCTGAAGATATAATAACAGGTAGTGTAGATGAGTCTTCCAAAAACACATACTTCAAGTGGTTAGGCAATATTTTTAACTCAAGTTCAGGTAGTTTTATAATTGACGGAACTATATTCTTATCAGCCATTTCTGTAATATCCAGCATCTCAAATCTTCCCTGAACATAATCCAATTGTTCATTTTCTATTTCATCCAAAATAACTTCATCACTATCTTCAAATTGTTCTTTCTCTTTAAAATGTTATTTAAAATGCTCATTCTATATTTATCTCTTTCAACAGCAAGGTATTTCATAGATTTCACCATTATCTCTTTCAACAACAGGGTATTTCATAGATTTCGCAATGTTAAAAGTCACTTCTTGACCAATTATCTCTTTCAACAGCAGGGTATTTCATAGATTTCACAATGTTAAAAGTCATTTCTTGATTGTTAACTTTCATAGTTAATTCTCCTTATCTCTTTCAACAGTAGGGTATTTCATAGATTTCATAATGTTAAAAGTCACTTCTTGATCGTTAACTCTCGTAGTCAATTATCTTTTATGAACATCTATCATAGATTTTCCAGTAGCTGAAAATGGTCCCCTTAAAATGATAGGTATTTCTTTATCTTCCTCCATATCTAAAATAATGAAATCCACAGGAAAGATAAATTTATCAACTTTTACTAACACATCTTCTATAACTCCCTTAGGATAAGTAACTGAAAGATTTGCTAACTCAAGAGTTACAGAAGTAGGTGAGACTTCTCTCAATCCTAATCTTTTAAAAATTGGTAGAGGCATAAGATTAATACTGGCTCCCAAATCACATAAAGCTCTTTCATAAAATTTTTCACCGATAACACACGGTATAGTGAAACTACCAGGATCTTTTAATTTTTAAGGAAGTTTTTCCTGAATAATTGCACTACACTCTTCGCTAAGTGCAACATTTTCATTATCAATGAACTTCCTTTTCTTTTTCAGAATACATTTCATGAATTTCACATAATTGGGCATTTGCTCTAGGCATCTATGAAGGGAATATTTACCGTTAATTTCTTAAGAATATCTAAAAACTTGGAAAATTGATTACTCTGATTGTGTTGCTTCAATCTTTGAGGAAACGGTGATGGAGGTTTCTCCACAGTAATTTTCATTGGTGCAAGTGGATATTCTAATTCTGGGTATTCATAATCCTTTTTTTTATTGAGTATCCACTTTCTCTTTTTTGGTTTACATTTCTTTCTGTACTCTTGTTTCTCATATTTTTTCACTTTGTAATTTTATCGCTTTTATTTGTTCTTTTCCTTGATCTTTAGGATTTGGTTCCACACTACTAGGAAAAATTCCTAATGTTCAGTTACTAAGCGCAGTAGCAATATGTCCTAATTGATTTTCAATATTCTTAATTGTAGTTCCTTGATTTTGTAATTGATTTCCTTAAATTTGTAATTAATTTCCTTGAGTCTACAATTGTTGACCCATGTTTAATATCATCGCTTCCATAGACAACTTCTTTTCCTTAATTTGCGTGTTACTGTTAAATCCTAGAGGATAAGAAGGTATATAAATAATATTTCCTTGGTTGGATGAATTTCCTAATGGATTCACTGGGTTGTTCGCCCATTGTTGATTTGTAGAAAAATTGTTCTTCCAATTAAAATTTAGATAATTCTTCTAACCTGGATTTGTAGAAAAATTGTTGGGTCTATTAATAGCATTTAAAGTCTCACGCAAAAGTTGAACATCCACAAATTGCCCAGATGAATTCTCTTCCATCATAGTAGGTGTTGGAGAATAACTCATTCCATAATGATCTAACTTCTTTGATATTGCAGCAATTTGCGAAGCTAACTTAGATATTGCATCAGAATCATGTATACTAGCTACTCTTTTACGATTTACGCTTTCAGAGGGCCATTGAAAATTTCAGCCGCAACATCTATAATCAATCTAAGTGATCCCACTATTCCATTATAAAAAGTTTGAATTATCAACCAATCTGGTAACGAATGATGAGAGCACTTCTTAAGAAGATCTTTAAATCTCTCCCAAGCTTCATATATCGACTCTCCATCAATCTGACCAAACAATGTTGTCATTTCTAAGTTTAGCAGTTCAGTATGGAGGGAAATATTTGGATAGAAATTTCCGTGAAAGTTCTCCCCAAGTTCTAATAGATCCTGGTGGTAATGAATTTAACTACATCTTAGCCTTATCCCTAAGTGAAAAAGGAAAAAGTCTAAGTCTAACAAAATCATTTGAAACTCTGTCATATTTAAAGGTAGCACACAGTTCTAAAAAACTAGCAAGGTGTAAATTAGTATCTTCATTTGGTGTACCTCTGAATTGATTGTTTTGTATCATTTGGATAATAAGAGGTTTAAGCTCAAATAAATTAGCAACTATATCAGAATTTTGGATAGATAAGTGAATTTCATCTGCTGTAGAATTTGCATAATCTCATAGGGGTCTAGGTTGGTGTTCAATTTCTATTCCTTGATTATTCATGTTATTTTCTATTGTATCAGAATTTCTAGGTTCTTTTCTCAGTCTTCTAACTTTTCTAACAGTGCGTTCTAATTCTGAATGGTATGGTATAATATTTTCAAGTCTAAATTTACGCATACAATTTGAAATCAGTACACTGAAAAACAATTAACTAAATATGAAAATATGTTGCAATTCTAATAAAAATTTTCTAATGGTCCTTTTTGTCTGTTACTCTAATTATGATTCTTGTTTACTCTCCGGTTACGGTAGCAAAAACTTGACAGCGACTTTATATATGCTTAAAAATACAAGTATTTAATATTGCTACTAAAACATTTAATTCCTTAGCAACGACACCAAAAACTTGACAACGGTTATAGGTTTGATAAAGATGTACATATATAGTATTCAATAATGGTAAAGTCAAACTTATCAAGAAAATACAAGATAAATATGGACTTAATAAATATTCAATAATTGTAAAGTCACACTTATCAACGTATAGATTCGATAAAGATGGATGTATAAAATATTTAATAATTGTAAAGTCACACTTATCAACGCAAGTATACGTATCACTCAAGTAATATAGGGCTCTAATAGAGTGTAAAGTCACACTTAATATGTTTGATTTAATAAAGATGTATATATATATAATATTCAATAATGTTAAAGTCAAATTTGTCAACACAATTATACATATCGCTCAAGTAATATAGGGCTCTAATGGAGTCCTAGATATCAATCCCACAGGGAGTAGTTTAGAATTATGGACTAAGACCTATATTATCGCTCAAGTAATATAGGGCTCTAATGGAGTCCTAGATATCGATCCCACAGGGAGTAATATTAAACTACGAACTATGATTTTAGAAAAGCAATACTTAATAACAATAATAGAATTCAAATTGCTAATAATCAATTGAAATAAATATGTAATTTAAATAACTCTTAAATAACTAATAATATTAAATAAGTTTTTAATGTGATATTCAATGTATAGAAAGCATCCTTCTCCTTGTCAAGAAATTATAGTGAATGGATGAAGTGAATCAGTTCAAATTGTATTGTGCCAAATAAGAGCATACCTATTCTTTACCATCTGGTCCAGGCATAAAGAACATTGACTAATTCTACGCTTGTTTACTGAATCTGCGGCTAGACTGGGAGGATACCAGCTCTCATGTCGGAGCTCCCACGTTCCCCTTGCCTAAGGACTAACATCTACACTTCAGCACCCAAATGATAGGACTGAATTGGGGATTTTAGTTTGTCGCTCTAAAATGTGAAATTCTATGCCCGATCATTTTATTTTCCTATTTATTTGCACCCAACTTCTAAGAGCTTTGACCTCCCTGAATCTTGGATGTAAGCTTCACTTTAGTTGTAAAACTCAACATATTTTAACAAATCAATTAGCCAGATTGAAAGTAAATTAAGATCGAAGTGAAAAGATCATCACAACTTCTTTAACATTTTCATGGCTCAACCAATTCAAATCACCATTTCACAAATCTCAAGACAAGGAGAAAGATAGTGAAAACTACTCAGAACTCATGGGAAAGACACAACAAAACTCGGAATTCATATATAAAAGCAAAGTCATACAAACTACAACAAGTAAATAACACTTATCTCTAATTACTCCCCAAGCAAACTTTTCAAAGTTCCTCTAAATCTCTTCCTTTCTTTACAACACACAAAATTCCTCTTCAAAGCGGCAAGGAGGAAGAAATCCCTCACTTTCCCTCCACTCTTACAATCTCTCAAAGAATTCCTCACAATTAAACTCTCTACACACTACTGGAACCACTCTATCCTCTAGAGCCTCCTAGTGCCCAAGAGCTTCCTCTAGAAGTCCCCCGATTTTCGGCCAAATTTTTTTTTTAAGTTGTACAAGAGTTTTCTCAAAAGTTGCCTAAGCATCCCTCCAAAATCTTCCACATTCAATGCACCTTTTGAAATAACCATCGATCTCGCCGTCGATGACCTTAAGGGCGCCATCGGCGGGCCTTCTAAATTATTTAATTAGTAGTCTTGGGAAATTCTTGTCATTGGCGCCGTTGGGCTCGCCGTCGGTGCCCTAGTTCAAATCTTCACATTTTGGTCATTTTCGCTCCAAATTTGCTCTTTTTTGCATCTTTTTGCTCCAATGACCCTAATTCATCATTCCTGCAACAAAACATCAAAAATATCTTTCTTTAAAGTACAATATCATCATAAATAGTGTAAAATAGTTATGAAAATCTTAACATATTTTCCTTTGGTCACATTTCATCATAACTCCATGCAATGGAATCTTTGAATTTTGTTAACAGTTTGATCAACTCTAAAGATTCTTCATCATTTAGTACAGAGGTTTTAAATGTAGGTTGGGATTGCTCGTCCATCCCGAGGTTAATTTCCTTCAATTCATCGATGGTTGATTTAATTTCTTCCTCAAATTCTAGCGGAGCATCGTTTATTTGCTGATCAGTTGAGTCATCCTCCACATTGAGGCAATCCTCTTCCGATGTACTAGTAACAACCATGTAAAATTATGAATCACCGACTGTTCTAAGTGTACCAAATCCGAGACACTCTTTCGAGTTAGGAGTTCAACTTTTAACCTCCCATAATTTTTCAAAAAGTTGTAATTTATCATTTGACATTTGTTCTGGCAAATATCTTTGTTGTATTAACTATTGTACACAAGATGAAAAGTAACCAAAAGGTAATTCCATTAATTCATTAGGATTGTCATCCAAATTTACATGATTTTTAAGATTAGTAGAGGTAGAAGCGAGGTAGAAGCAAAGTAAAACTTGATCAGCTTCAAACCAGTGCTAGAAACTTCCTTGACCTCTAAACTCTTGAGCTTTTGAGGGAGAATCAGAGTAAGGGTCATTGTGTTTACATAGTGGTTTATCGGATCATACATTGTCTCATATTTGATTTGGTCCGTATCTTCTAAAGATATCTCATATTAAGGTTTCTTTAGTTTTGCCATAATTATTTCATCTTTAAAACTATCTTCATCACCAATGTAGATGGTCGGTCTAGTCCGTTCAACAATCAAATTTGTTCTTGCTCATCCACGTCCACGGTTTCAACCTCAGGTGCACGAACTAAAACAACCCCCACCAACTCGCTGTAAAAGGTTGGTGGAAGATTGCTGAAGCAGATTTAAATGTCCCTGCCATAGTAATTATTCTGAATCTTCACTTTTACTTGTCACAATTTTATGAGAGAAGACAGTTTTCTTTGGAGGCGCGTAGTAGGCGGCATCATCACGAATCCCAACTTCATGAGCTGAAAATTATTGTAGATCTACCTTGATGCAATGTTCTTGTCCTTCCTTGTAGTACTTAATGCATTGATGTAGAGATGATGGAACCATGTTGTGTTCATGAATCCATGGCAACCCAGTAGAGCATTAAAAGAGATCTCGACTTTGATGAAATGGAATTTAGTAGTTGTAACTAGTTCTCCAACCTTCGTAAGTAATGTAATTGATCCAAGAGCACTTTCTCCCTTTTGGTTGAATCCTCTTAGCATCATTTTATCTGTCATATGCTCCTGAGCTTCAATGTCCAAATAGGCCAATGTCCGTAGACTCCTCAAGTTGAGTGATGCTCCAAGATCTACCAAGACTCTGGATAACACGAATATATCGATGTTAATATAGATATTGAGCGGATGATTATGGTTGTCGATACCGAGCAACAAATATCCATCTGTGAAAGTTACCCCAGACTATTCTTTCAATGAGCTAACTTCATTTGAGGATGTGCTGGCTAACTGGGCTAAGCAAATCTCTTGCTCAAGCAAAGCTGTAACCAAAGACTTTCTCATCTCCTTTGATAGTATTAGAGCATCATAGATGTTCAACCTGGCCGACAACTTCCTAAGATGAGCTAGCTCATTGTAATCCACTTTCTGTGATCCTTCAATTTTTTCTTGGTTATGTTGTTCTTCCACTAGTGGAGGTGGACGTAGCTCTTATCGAGCTACTATTTGCTTTCCTTTATCTATTAAAACTGTTCTCTTGGGTAACACTGTCACGCTTCTTAAGTTCACTTCAGTAATTTCTTCTTGAGGCACCATTGTTGAAACTTCTGGTGTTTCATCTTCGTCGAAAAGATCTAAATTGATGGTGAGTGGTGCATCATGGCACTCGAGGATTGGTTCTTCCATACCGGACTATCGTAGGCAGTATTGTCGATGTCTTCTTCAATCTTATCATTAAGTTCATCGGACTCAAGTATGATTTGAGAAACGTCTTGAGAATCAAGAGTGAGGCTAGATTAGTCATAATTAGTTATGTTATCACCAGAAATAGTTAAAACGTAGACAAAATCATAATCATTATATTCATAATACCCTGGAGGGATAAAAAAATAATCATACAAGTCAGGGGTTCGAGGATTTTCTTCCCCAAATTTGAGACAACTACTCTAGCAGAGGCAGCCCCTGTCCTACCTTCCATGCTATAAGTCTTCGTGGTGTTCTTCTTCTTCTTATTCTTTGACAATGACAAATCTTTTGCCAAAATCTTCATCTCGGGTTTGGCAGGATGAAGACTCTGAACGAGAGTTTGTTTTGATGCATACTGGATTTGGTTTAGGACCCTCTTGAGTTTGTTCCAGTCATACTCCATCCATCTTTTCCAGTATATGGGTCAATTGGAGAGATTGGCTCAACCGAGATCTTATTTATGGAACATTTTTCAGGTTCTTTTAAATATTATTTTTGGATCATTATATTCCCTTCTTTAAGATTTTTCTCGAGCCAATCTTTGAAGACAAAACATTCCTCTATGGTAGGTCCAAGCAATCCGTGATATGGACAATTGTTCAGTTGATTCTTCTTTTCGACATCTTCAGTTTTCTTTGGATCTGGTAGTCTAAACTTAGACTTCTTCATCAAACATCTGAACATCTTGGATATCACTTTGCCTTTAAAGGAAAACACTATTTTGTATCATTCTGCTAAAGATATTCTCTTATTCCCTACATGATGTGATCCTCCCTGAGGTGGTCGTTGGCTATACTGATCGTATTGTTGTGTCTATTTTTTAGTATGCTGTCACAACGATTGTTGAGGATTTTCCGTATGTATCATCATTGGTTGCTTTCCTTTATCGATAGTTGTCATTGTTCTTTACTTCTTTTCAAATACATTGGTTGTCTTAGATTTCTCACGAGAATTCATATGTTTGATTTCTTCTTGAAGACTACTAGCTTTGTTGAGTAGCTTCTCGATGAATTTAATGGTGAGTCTCTTGAGCATGAAAGCTACTGGACCATCAATGCTCTTAAGCAAGATCTCAATCGTGTGATGTTCTTGTAGCTGAGGCTCACATTTCATACTAAGGTTTCTCTACCTCAAAACGTAGTCCACTAAAGTCTCATTGGGCTTTCTCTTTTCCATTAGGAGATCTCCAATAGAGATGTGATGTTGCGCTCCAGCGAATCTTTTCACGAACAATTGTTTTATCTCGGTGAATGTCTTAACTAATCCATTGGGTAATTCGACATACCAATCAAAAGCGATTCCTGACAGGCTGCTAACAAATTAATAAAAAAGCAAGGCTTCGTTACCTTCAGTAATACCACAATTGGCTCAAAAATTATCTATGTGTTGTCTAGGATTTCCAATTCCATTGAATATCTTAAATTTTGGCGACACAAAACCGTTAGGGTAGTGTACGACATCAAACTCCTCCGATTAAGGTCTACCCTTTAAAATTAATGCACCACCCTTAGATTGGGTTAAGGCCTCCCTAACTTGTTCGACCATTTTCTTAAATTCCTTTTCTGGCAAGGAGCTTGATGGAGAATCCTTCTTTGCTTGCTCATCCCTGTTTGTTGAAACAACTTCACTCCTTTTATCTCTGATATGTATAATCTCTAGTTTGTTGACTTCTAGAGAGGCTAATTGTGGGGGTTGAGATTTTCTTTGAACTGTGGCCATGACATTCATGGCTGCAGCCATCACTTCCATCCATTTCTCCAGTTGGCTGATTTGTTCATTCCTTAAGAAAATAGCCCTACATAGCTCATCTACGGCATTCTCTTCGATGAGAGGTAAAGTGTCGCGCACAGATGCAACTGCTCTGGTTCTAATGACATGGATATCTATGAAATCTTTCTCAAGGTACTCGTTAAAGTAAAAATCTTCATCATTATCAATAGAAACTCCATGTTCTTGGGCCAACTTAGAAATCTTGATCCCGAGCTTTTCAATCTTTTCTTCAATTATTGGTTCTTGGATTGTCTTAAGGTCTGGAGGACCCTGCTGGACCTCTTCCACTTGCTCCTCCAACTTGTTGGCAATCAATGTTACAATGTCAGATACTTTGGACCCTGGCTTCATTCCGTGATCTTTCCCCGCAAGCTCACTAGACTGTATCAGTATAGCGGCCTTTGGTATCCAAACCTTTTTCTTTGATGGTGATGCCTTCAGATGGAGTGTCTTAGTAGGAACATCGGTATGTTGAGGAAAAGTATGCTCCCCATGGTGTGGACCAGATACTGTACCGGGCAATCTCTTCATCTTTTCCTTTGGGACTTTAAGAACATCCTTGAGTTGGGTGATTAGTAGAATTCTTGGACCCAAACGTGACTTGACTGGTTGGCGGCCCGTGAATCTAGTAGCAGTAGAATCGGTGGTAACAATGGTGGTATCAACTCTGCTCCCCTGGCAGAACCAAACAGGAATGCAAGTTAATAAAGCTTCAGTTGATTTCTGAGATCGTCTGGCAGTTATGACGTCCCTTAGAATTTATTTCTTCATGCGAGGTGATACTGCAAGTCCCACTCATTTGAGAAACTTGCCAACTGAACAACCTTCTTTAACAGCTACTTTCTAAAAAACTGAATTGACTTGAGTGATAGAAGCGGGCTTCTTCCTCTCAGTGATCTTTTTGGATTCATTCGTACGCATTGGTGTCCATTAAGGGATTGAACCTACTCCCTTGCAGAAGTGGATAGGTCTCTGGTAATCTTGACTCATTCTGTTGAGGAATTTCATCAACAGGAACTTCTTTAGAAATCTGGGCTTTAGTAGCCCTCCGATCCTTCTTGTTACGGTTTTTTCTTTTGTATTACGTTAATGGTGCAGTCCTCAAACTCAATCCAATTTCAAACACTGATAGTGGGATGAACAATCCTTTAGTCGGGCCTTCAAAGATCATAACTTATTTTCCCTTAGCAAAAGCGGGGACAACAGCCTTGGTAGGTGTCGTGGTAGCAATAGTCTTGACCTTCTTGTAAGAAGGGAAGTCCTTGGGATAGTTCAAGTTAAACTCGACATACGATTCTTCAACCTCTAGAGTGACGACTTTCATTATGACGAACTAGGCTTTCCCGAGGACGACCTCGAGGTCTTCAAGTCCTCCTAACCTGATGGTGGGAGCAACATTACAGACATCGTGGCTCATCGGTAGGTTGTAGGAGAAAGTAAGCGTTGGGAATGCCACTGCAACAACTTCAACAAAAGAAAGCTCTAGGGCTAGCTATTTGGTCAAAACCTCGTAATCTTAGTGCGAGCACTAAAAATTACCAAAAGTCTATTGGTAGACCGAGTAAGTATTTATTTAATTTGTGGAGATTTTTAAAGTAAAAGTAGTTTAAAGTAGAAAGATTTAATTAATATAAGGAAAATTAAAGAGCAAGCGCAGCACATCATTTTTAGTGCAAAAATATTTCAAAATGTGCCTAATTGTCCTCTAATCAGTTAGGACTTAATAAGACATTTCTCCTAATTTTGCTAAGTTAAAAATAAATTTTAAAACTTTCAAAAAGAAATTTTCTTATTTTCTCACTAAAATAATTATATTAAATAAATTAAAAATCGAAAAAATATAAAATTGGATTCTCTCAATTTTTTGAAATCAAAAGAGTCTCATTAAAACATAAAAATAATTCTTGTAATTAAAAAACAATTTTTTATTTAAATAAATCATGAAAATTGATCTAAATTAAAATATAAAAATAGAAATTTGATCCAAAAAATCAAGAAATTTTGCCTAAATGTTTCTATGACCTTAGGAAAACTCTCATAATTTTCCATAAATATAAATTTTATTTTGAGTAATTAAATAAATTAACTTTTGAAAAATCGTATTTCCTAATTTTAAATAATTATTTAAATTAAATTAAATCTTGAGAGGTCCATATGTTATCTTCTAATTTTGTAATTACCTCATGGATTTGACACTCTAAACCCTCAAAGTATTTGAGTTGTGTTTAATTAGTTATAAGGTGAAGTGCCCCAAGGGCAAAGTGATAATTTTAAAACTTAGGTGCCTTAACAAAAATTTAGGATTAACCAAGGGCAAAATGAGTCATTTTGATCTTAATAAACATGCTCGGATGATTTAAATACAACGGTGCTAAATGTTGGAAAACCATTCAACAACCTTGCACAACATCAACTAAAAGCATAATTCTCTTAACGTTCATGACTTGGAAGTCAATTAAAAATCAAATGATTCTTAAGTGATGGACTTAAGAAGGAAAGATGATAGTTTACTTTTCCTAAGTCCAAAGTTGACGATGATTTGACAATTTGATAAGAATACACATCACTTAAAATCAAATCTTTAATAATCGTCATTCCACTTATCATGATTTTTAAAGGCTTAGTAGTGACAAGGCTCAATTTCTAAACTCAATTGATTGGATTTAGAAAATAATATAATTGGTGACTAACATCTTTAAATACTACAAGCCTTACCTCAATCACGGGCACCACAGTCTTGAATGACCTAAACTTGCCTTAGGGGCACCCACTTACATAACTCTTACATGAAACATCAATTGATTAATCGAGTACCTTATCCTCGGGATAATTAAATTGTCAAGTTTCACTGAACAACGGGGTAGTCACACTTCAACCTCGGATGATTAATGAAACAATATGATAAGTTCAAAAGGAACTCAAAATAATTCAAGAGAGCCTCAAAGTAGTTGAGGGTCATTCCCCAACACTTCAAAATATTTTGGATATTTTAAAGAGCGGATCAAACTTGTCATATTTTGTTCTAAAATAATCTACTTGGATCTTCCAAGATTCAACAAAATAAGAGCCCAGGGTTTACTTGCTAAACCTTCATTTACACATGCAATTTAAGTTCCTTGCAATATTATATGCAAGCCTTGCATGTACTGACATTTAAGGTGGTGGAATGAGAAGACTCTCTAGGTATGCTTTTACAGTTTGCAGTACCATCTTTTCTTATATTTTCTGCACTGTACTTTTATGCTTTTAAAACTTGCATGTTAACCAACGATGTCACCTTGCATGAAAACCAAACTTTTAGGATAGCCACAAAATCAAAACTAAAATTAAAATCAAGAAAAATAAAAATAACCTCTACCATAATCAAAATATAAGGCAACTCAAAATTTAATCACAAACATTACAAAAAAATAATTGCAACAAAATTAAGATGTCTATATCGGATGATCGGGAATCCCTCGGAGAAGATAACCTACGGTTGATAATGAGACTTCCCACAGTTTAAATGAAAGTATGAAACTCATTAAATTAGATTAATAAATTCATTTGAACTAAGTGAATCTAATAAAAAAATAGTGGTAATAGAATGAGAGAACCGTAGGATCCTAACCGGTGTCGCTCTAATCAACTTTAACATGCCCCACAATATTTAAAGACTATAACCATAGGAACACCTGATTTAACATCATAACTTGACACATTAGAAAACCTAAACTTGTTATGACAAGTAGCTTAGAGCTAGCATTGCGGGCAGCATGACAACCTTCGACAACAAGAGGATCTACAACAACATATCCTTCTTTAAAATTAAATAACAAGCCATAGGACTTCGAGGTTGTTTGCTTATGCAACATAAATTCTCACCTTATCTTTAAGTCTTTGTATAGTTCTGTTGTACAATATAAGCCCTCAATCGTCTTAGGATTTCGAGGTTGTCGTTTGTCACAGCCTAAATCCTCATATCATTTAAGCAATTTGTGTGATTGTTTCACATGCATGTAAGCCCTAAAAAAATAAAATTTACAGGTTGAAATATTTATTTCATCATAAAAGTTGAAGCCAAACCATAGGATAGACTGGGAGGTCACTGAGGTTCTCCTCCGGATCTATGACATCCCCTAGTTCTCTTTTCTCTGGACTCTAAAACTAAATGTTCCAAAGTTAAACCATTCCCCTTTCACACCTCTTTGTCATATCTTGTTGAAAATTCCTATCCTTTTGATCCCTTAAAGATAATATTTCCTAATTTTTATCGAGAGTTTTCTTAGATGACTTTGGTTATCTAAGATGTAATTAACTATAGAGGCTTGCCCTTATAAGAAGCTTTTCCGAACCCAGCTTAATATAAACCCTATTTAATTCTTTGTATTAAGTATGGGAACTTGTCAGCAAATAAAATGGTTTCGCAGACCAAAAAAATGACATATATTTCTTAGTTTATCTGATTGAGCCTCACCCTCATGTCTTGTGTTTATCTTTTGGGATAGATATAGGGTTTGAGGTACAGTGCTCTTTCATTTNACTTCTATTTTTATAATGTTCAAAAAAATTTTTTGTTGTCTTTTGTGGTTGGTATACATGTAATTTTGGGTATACTTCTTCTGTTGGTATACTTTTTGGGTTTATACATGTATTTTCTATTTTTTGGCATGGATCTGTATTGCGGATAGTGGAACCACTAAGATTTGATGTTTTTTGTTTTATTTTTAAATGGGGATCCACTATCCCTCCCCATTTTGTATCCTTTTTAATTATTAACACGTAAGGAGCCATGAGCTGCTCTTTTAATCATATATATATATATATATATATATATATATATATTTGTGTGTGTGTGTAAATTAAATGCCTTTCTAAACCGGGCGACGGGATTTTGATTCCAGTGACCGACAGCTTCCAACAGCTTCCAACAGGTGACTCCTTAACTAAAATTATGTCGACATTACTATAATTTCAAAATCTAAGTCTTAAAAGTTTAACTAAAATTCTCTTAAAGCTCTTACCATAGCTTTCCCAGCAACAACACCAAAAACTTGATGTGCCACTAGTGCGTGTTGTTTTTCTACCAATTTTATGTAAATTTATTTGCATAAGATGACGCCAAAAACTTGTTATGACCTGCAATTATGCAGTAATTTAGCTTCCAAAATATGGCCAAAATCTCGACCCTAATTTTATTTAACGACTAGTAAGCAAAATCAAAATGTTTTAATATATTGATAATAATTCACACACTATGGGTTCTATGCAAGTGCATGTATCGCTTTAAGTATAGGGAGGGTTTCCTTAAAAAACCTAGTATCAATCCCAGAGAGAAGCGATGTAAGAAATCCCTTAGGCTAGTTGTAGTCTACAAGTATAAGTCCTTAGAGGACACTTGCTCCCAAAGTTGGGTCCCAAAAATCTATGGTTAGGCTAAGAGGACACTTGCTCCCACTCCATAGCTCCCACTTCCCTCTTCCTTAAAGGCTAACATCTCACTTTGTTTCCAAACAACAAGACCAAATTGGGGATTTTAGTCTTTCACTCTAAAATCTCAACTTCTACACCCATTAAAGTATCTTTCCCTTTTTATTTGCACTCAACCCCGCAGACTACATTCTCATCCATGAAATTAAATGTGGCTCCACTTTGTTGAGAATTACACTGCTCTTTAAGAACTTAATGCAATATAATGAGCCTTTATTATAATGTAAATAAAGTTTAAGTAAAAACAATCACATTTATAATTAAGACCTCTTATAACATGCATCCCAAAATCATAAGCATGAATCATACTCATTATATAAAAAGTAAACTGAAATCAGTGGCAAAACCTTCTCATGCCACTATTTCCAAACAAAATGAAAGAGTAAGAAAAAGTACTCACAAAGCACGAAGAAAACACGAAGAAAAACATCATACATCAAAGCAAATCCACTAGATAGGTGTTTGCGAAATCATAAGATAATGAAGTACACAATACTTAGCTTTTTCCATTTGAAAGGAAGATGAAGATCGCTCCCATAAAGTCTCTATTTGATCCATGCAAAGCTAGTACAATTCCTTACAAATTCTCTCAAAATCCCCTCTCTAATTTCTCTAAAAAAGGAAGAAATCTACATTTCTACTTCTATTTTAAGTTCTCTAAGCAGTCCTCTCATTTTTCCTAACATAAACACACCCCCTCCACACACACACAATGAGAGGCATCATCCTCCATATTTTCAAAAGGCACAAAATCCCTTCTTTTTCCCAAAAGAGACATCTTTGCATTCCAAGAGAAAAATCCCTTCATCCAAGAGACATATCTCTTCATTTAATAGCCTTTTTCAAGTGTCTACATTCATTGAACCACTTCATGAGACATTTTATATCCATAGACTCTTCTAAAACATCTAAAAAAAGTCAAAAACCACTACAAATTAATCCATAACCATCTTTGGTGCCTCTAGCGCCAGTTCGGTGTGCCTTCGGCTTCTGTTCTTTTGATTTTGGCCCTTCTGGCACCATTTTAGCACCTCTTCTCTATAATATGGCACCAGTTCTGGGGCCACTCTGCAGCAGCTCCTCCGTTTGGCTCAGTTTGAGTCTGTTTCAGCTCTCTTTTGCCCAGTTTAAGTTGTGTTTCTCTCCTAACAGATATACCAAAAAGATAAGCCTGAAAAAAAACTTTCTTTAATGCTTAATTTCATTCAAAGATATGTGAAAACTGCAAAGGATATTAAGCATAGAAAGCCATATCAAAATGTGACAGGTCAATATTTTCTTTCTTGTTCATTTTGGCTTCAAATTGCACCATTTTTGCTTCCTTTTTCTCCAAAAGTCATATTCTTCTACCTGAAGCCAAAAATATATAAAAAAAATTCTTTTAAAGTGCAGTGTCATTAAAAATAAGCGTAAAAGGTATGCGAAAAAGTAATCATTTTTTACGTGTATCAAGGTTCTGAATAAATTTTTAAATCCTACACTACTTATGAGTTATTGGCAAGGAGAAAATGTATTTTTATATTTTTTTCTAAAAAAAATTATTTAGTTTTAAATAAATTTTGTAGAATTTAATAAAATTTATTTTCATCTTTAGATATTTTCTGCAGCTTTGAGTAAAGCTTTTTAAAGTTAAAATTCCTAATATTCATTTTCATTGTATTTCATTTATTTTTTCCCCGTGGGATTGACATTGAGGTTTTTAAGAAAAAGTATATATTACTTAAAAATGATATGTATACTTGCATAATACTCATAGTGAGAAAACTATTTCATTATACTTTATCATATTATATTTGTTCTCACTAACCACTATATATAATTTGGGTTAAGTTTTAGCATATTAAGGAACATAAATATCTGTGTTATTACGAGTCGGGTCATGCACATCAAACTTGATTCTACACATGACCATTTCTCTTTGTTGGGAGAAGGACAAAGAAATCAACTAAAACTTCATGAGGAAGAAACAACAAAATATGAATTTTATATACAAAATCAAGTTTTCAAAATAAGAAAGCCCCAAGCAAATCCCTTGAATTTACTTTGAATCTCTTTCTCTCTTTACAATAACACTCAAATCTCTCTTAGAACTATAAAGATGAAGAAATCTCTCACTTTCCCTCTCCCCTTACAACTCTTAAAGTCACATACCACAGTCTCTCACACTTTGATACTCACGCCCCCTTCACTCACACCACATTTTTTGACATAAAAACACTCTTTTATAATAGAGGGACGAATTTTCTAAGTCTCCATAGAAACCTCTTCAAAATATATCTAAATTAAATGCATTTGTAAAAATAACCGTCTCTGGAGCCTAGGCGTCGTCTTCTCTGTATTCTGCGTTTAAGCGCCAATTTAAATGTTTGAAAACGCCACTATTGACTTCAAATTTTGTCATTTTTGCATCCTTTAAGCTTCAAATGCCTATACAAAGTATAATTGCAATAAAACATGAAAATATCTTCTTTTAAAGTGTAATATCACCAAAAATAATCCTTAAATATATATGATAAATTTAATTTTTTTTTTTGGTGTATCAGTCATCCCAACGAAACTTTATGTTCTTCTTAGTTAGAAAAGAAAATAAATGACAAATTCCTACATGATAAGAAATAAAGAATATTCAATATGTCAATCTATATAGGATGGTTTTGAGTTGTGTTAAAATTTTTGGAGGTGGCATTGCCAATGTTGCTGTTTATTTTCTTTGGATCTATTTAAATCCAATGATGTTGTGACACAAACCCTAGGTATTTTTCAGAGCAAATGACAAAGGCGCATTCAAATTTAATATTATTTAGGTCATTTATAAAGAGTCATTCTAAAATAATTCTTAAATTACATAGATCTCTTTCTTTTCTTTTCATCACCAAGACATCAACATAACTTCAAAATAATATACACTAATTGGTGTTCTAAATGAAATATGTTTCTTGAATTTGGTTTCCATCTTGATTTTATTGTATCCGGAAGATATTTCTATTAAATTAAAAAAAGTGTGTGTTTTTGTTCTTTAATTTTTATTTAGGAGTCACTAAGTCATCTTATTGTTCTCATTTAATTCTCTTTACAACTAGGTCTCTGTTTAGAATCATGCAAATGATTGGCAAAAGCGCTAAACTATATAAAAAAAAAAGAAAACTGAAATAGACAAAAAATTTTAGAGAATGTAGAGAACTTTCAAATGATGATCTTGACAGAATAGCCCAAGAAACTTGCATCGAAAATGAAATTGGATCAAAATAACTTCGAATCATATTCGTAAACAAAATTATATGGAAGCAACCCACAACTAGCGAATTAGTTTTTTATGTCTATTATGGGATCCAAAGTAGCTCGTTAATAGTTGTAACCCTTTGGTAAATTATATCCTAGTGGATACGTAAAATCACTCTTGATAATATGATTCCTATTGATGTTTCTGTGATTGAATAGTCGAAAGGGTAGAATTAAAGGAAACTATTGTTGGCATCAATTTTTTATGATGCGAGTGTAGGATGTCCACTGGAGCACTATCAGACCTTGCTAGATTCATGTGTTGATTCCCATAGTGCAAGATATCCATTTGAGACCCTCTGGTGTGTGTTGAGGTGCAAATTATCAGGATTATTATGCTAGACTTTTTTTTTTTGCTTAGGCAAATGCTGATAAATATTCTATTTATCGGACAACATTAATCAAACCATTGGATCTTATTCTCCATGTTGTGTGTGTATCAGAAACAAATTGGCTCGACAATTAATTAAGTTGTTCAGACAACCTACGATGATGAAAAGACCTAGTGAGCACATTTGGAATGTCAATTTTACCTGAGGAGGACACCCATATCGCTAAAGTTTTGTGCACAAGCTGAATCACACATAAATTGATGCATATAACTTAAAATCTTTAAAAAATGGGACTTAATTAAAAAAAATCCTTCATAAACTCTCATGTGTGACCTGACCGGATAGCGTGGCCCTAAGGCTCTCAATGAAATTGGATTTAGTGTGTTAATTTTGCAAATAATTTTCAATATTACAAAATACACACTATAGATACAATAGTAAATATGGAAATAAATCCCAATAAAAAAAATTAGTAAAAATTTTTTTATTTTTTAAAAATCTTTAAATTGTCAAATTCCATAAAAATAACGCAAGTATTCGTATCGCTTAACTAATAGATGGGTTTAATGGAGTTTTAGATATCAATCCAACAGAAAGTTAAAAATGCCTATGTCGACACAATTTTAGGGGGGGTCCTGTGGAAGCTGTCGATCACTGGAANATATATATATATATATATATATATATATTATATAAAAGAGTGACTCGTGACTCCTTACGCATTAATACCCTAAAAGGGCACACTATGAAGGTTGGACAGAGGATCCCCACCTAAAAGACATAAAAATAATCATTAAACCTAAGGGTTCTAATATCCCAAGTACAACGTAACACGAAAAAAGAAGAAAACAAAGAAAGCAAGCAAAGAACAAAAGGATTACATTAAACCCAAACTAAGATAGCAAACGATCCAAATTTAAAATCCATCGAGCAGCTCCATCCAACCAAACCTGTGCTAAAACAATTAAGAGTGGCTGAAAAGATCAAAGCTTGTGGTCGGGGTGCTCCATTTAACTCCCCACAAAAAATTCATCTAAATCGCTGAGGCAACAAAACCCTACATAAACAATTAGTGAGAAAGGACAAGAAACAAAATTGTCAAAGAGGTGGCAAAGTGACCCAATGTAAGCCATAGGGATGAGCATCTCCTAAACTTGAAGGACATAGTAGCTCCACAAAAACAAAAACTGAAAATCCTCCTTATAAGCATTATAAAGTAGATGACAATCAAAGTAGATTCAGATTTCCTCCCTGCAGCATAAAGGAAAGAATATATAGGAAAGTAAAGTAATGCACATTAGAAATTAAATTTTAGATATTTAATAAACCCACTGCAAACAACAAAAGATTCCAGAGCTACTAAGCATAACCAAGTTACCACAAGGCAGCAGGTAGCGAAAACCCGTAGTAAAACCGAAAGAGCTACAATAGGTGAACTATCCAAAATGACAAAGCTCACTAAGTCGCAGAACAAAAATAGAAATCAAATTTGAATGTAAGGTGAATCAAGGGTGTCGCCCAATATAGGTCACTTGAAGTGATGCATAGGAGTAACAGTCACCAAGGGATTAGTATTACCCTTAGCCAGCATAGCGAGCCAATCGGTCGGAGAATTTCCTTCACGTAAAGTAAAAAGACATGTGGACACTAAAATTATATTTTTTCAATAAACATCTTTAATTCTATTCCAATTACAGAGCACATTCCAGTTGGGTAAATTAAGGGCATCAAAATTCTTAAAAAGTGATAAAGTGTCTGTCTCAATAATGATATTAGAGAACTTGCAAGATAGAGAAATAAGCAGAGATTGGATAAAAGCCCAGCTTTCGGCCTCTAAAGCTGATGAAGCATTAATAGGGGAGGCAAAAAAAGCAAATACAATGACCTGAGTGATTTCTGAAAACTCCACCCGCACCGGCAACCGTGGAAGTCCAGCTACCATCGATATTAATCTTGATCCAACCCGGGGGGGTGGTTGTCACTTAATCAAAGTGGTCATCTTACGTACCCGAGGTTGAGAGCAAGATATATCCAAACAAAATATACGATTCAGGTGATAATAATAGGTAAGGATATAAGAAACGGTATTAGCAGATGACAGATCCTAATGCAGGTGTTTATAACTATTTCTTGCCCTCCAAATAAACCAAATGACCACCAAAGCAAAGCAAAATAGTTTTTTATCAACCAAGGCCCCAGCTTTCTATGTATGTAAGTAATCTATCATATAAGTGCTATGCGACCAAATTAAATGAAAATGCTGTCCTAAAAAAGACCAAAGTTCCCTAGCATAAGTACATTGAAAGAAAATGTGCCTCTCAGATTTATCATCTTTCTTACAAATGTAACACTGAGAAGCAATTTTATGCCTTTTGAGTTTAAGAAAATCATCAAGAGGAAGCAATTTATTAAAAAATTCTATAGATGAAAAGAGATAGAAGGGGTAAAAATAACATTCCAAATATGTTTGCCCCGATGCCAAGTGCTAAAGTTATAGATGCTAAGAGTATAAAAATTTAGTAGGAGATGAAGCAGTAGTAGTTTTCCAAATGGGTGTGTCTTTCAATCTCCTATTAATAGGAATTTTCAAAATTTTAATGTAGTTATCACCGATGTTTCCTTTAATTTATCAATATCTCAATGACCAGCTGACCAACAGTATGAGAGAGTCATGTTATTATTAAGCATATGAGAAGAAAAATTGGAATCTCCTTGATCCCATTGATCGTGCCAAAAGGAAATACTACCGTCACCAATATCCCAAAAAATAAAATTAACAGCAACAGAGCAGGCATTAGTGATGGCTTTCAAAATTTTAGAGTCTCCCACCTTCCAATTAACAATAGCCGGATTTATGCTAGCACAATAATTATGATGCATGAAACGAGCACATACGGAGGTATTGGCATGAAATTTGAACCAAAGCTTGCACAAATTAATGTCAGATATTTGCTTCAAAATCTTAATACCCAGACCCCCCCAAGTAAAAGGTTCAGAAATTTTTTCAAAGGTGGCCCAATGTTTTCTGGTATTAGTGCCCGACTAGATAAAGCGATTAAATAACTTCTCTATAATGTTTTGGGTACTCTTTTTAAGATTTAAAACCTGCAGAGCCTAAAGAGGAATACTCATCAAAATACTTCTAAGTAAGGTAACCCTCCCACCATTAGAGAGAAAAGAGTTCCTCAAGTCATTAATTCTTTGGTTGATTTTATCAACCACATCATCTAATTGAGTTTGCTTTTGACGACCACAAAGCAATTTAACCCCCAAATATTTGAGGGGCGTGGTGGCAACTTGATAGCCAGTAAAAGAAGTTGCCCAAGTAAGAGTAGGACATTTAACATGCTTCCCAAAGTATAAATGACATTTTTCTTTATTGAAACTAAGTTCAGAAGTGTCTTGAAACTTCTCCAAAACCTGCATAAGGGCATTCAAGGAAGGTTTAGCAATAATAGCATCATCCGCGTAGGACAAATGGCTAACCAAAATGGAGGATTTATGTTAAAATTGGGAATATGGTTTGTTCAACTGCAAATTATTAAGTAAACAAGAAAAATAGTAAAAGATAATAATAAAAATAGTTAGGGAGAGAGGATAGCCTTGCTTGATGCCCCTTTGAGCCGAAAAGTAACCATAAGAACTATCGTTAACCAGAATATAATATTGATTATTCATCAACCATCTTTTAATAAGAGAGCAAATTTTCATGAAAACCACAAGCTTGAAGAATATTGATAATGAAACCCAACTTAAAGTATCATAAGCTTTTTTAATGTCAAGTTTAATTGCCATGTTGCCACCTCTACACTTTTTATTAATATCTTGGAGAAGTTCTTGAGCAAGAAGGATATTATCAGTAATCTCCCTTCCTTTAATAAAGGCAGATTGCTGCAAAGAAATAATGTTAATGAGGTGAGGTATCAATCTGACGACAACAAGCTTGCTTATGACTTTAGATATAACAGAGGTGAGGGATATAGGGCGGAATTTATCCCAACTACTTTTATTTGCCACCTTTGGGATGAATACAAAGTGAGAGGAAGTAAAATATTTCCCAGGATCAATCCCCTGAAAAAAAACTCTGAATGGCCTTAGTAACATCCCCTTTAATAATTTCGCAACATGAAACATAAAAATGAGAAGTGAAACCATCAGGACCCAGCACTTTATTAGTATTAATGTCCTTGAACATAGTGAAAATCTCCTGCTCAGTCGGGATATCATTTAGCGAAATGTTAGAGGTATACTGACGGTCCATTGCAAAGATATCAAAATCAAGATTGAGCACCTGCAAATTAAAACAGAACAAATTAGAGAAATAATCAACGACATTGTTACCAATATCATCCTTGTCCGTTAGAGTTCTGCCATCCGTCAATTTAATTTTTAAAATGGTATTCAAATTTCTTTTGTGTTTAATCGAAGCATGAAAATAATTAGTGTTCTTGTCACCACATTTAAAATAGATATCATTGGCTTTCTGCTGTAAAATATTTTCCTCCAAAGATATAGCTCTCAAAAGAGTACCATGTGCTTAAGCTAACTCAGCAACAATATTTGGAGAAGGAGAAGTTTCCTCTTCGAGAATGTCTACTTACATTTGAGATTCTTTGACATTGTTATGAATATTGTCAAACGTATCAAAGTTCCATCCCCTCAGCTTAGCCGTAACTTGCTTATGAAGTTGCCAAAACACATCCAGTTGTTGCCAATTCTGTTAATGTTCCAAACTTTCTTAAAAATACTTAAAAAGAAGTCATGAGAAGTCCATATATTTAGAAATTTAAAATGATACGATGCAGCTTTAGTGGTAAAAGCAAGAGAAAGTAAAATGGGATTATGATCAAAACCAGCGTGACTTAAATGTTGCACCTTAGCAATGTGAAAATAGTTAAGAAAGAACTGATTACCCAAGTAATGGTCTGGCCGTTGAAAGAGATTCCCTCTCCTCCAAGTAAAAGAAATTCCCAAGAAGCCTAAGTCAAAGAGGCCCGCCTCAGCTATTTTATCACAAAATTTACCAATAATGTTGGGATCTGTACAACGGCCACCCTTCCTTTCCGTGGGTGTCATGATAATGTTGAAATCTCTGCCAACAAACCAGTTCTCTTTAAGATACTCTCCCATAAGCAGAAGTTTATCCCAAAGCTGTAATTTTTCATGCAAAAAAGAGCTAGAATATACAAAAGTGGTTGAAGAGAAGAAGGCGTCCAATTTAAAGTAACCAAAACAAATTGATTATCATCTTCGACAATATTGAGATCAATGTTATGCTTCCAAAAAATCCACATTTTTTTGTTCATATTATAAAAGTGCTTATAATTTTTAAAATTCAAAATAATTCTCTCTTTGTTTATAGAGACAAGTGGTTCCAAAAGAGCAAAGATAGAAAGCTTATTGACCCTGCATAAGTGATTGAGTCTATTAAGAGAGGTAGGTCCGCAACTCCCCTAATATTTCAAACCATAATATTGAACATGATTATTTAAAACACCCCTTCTAGAAGACCTAGGAAGAGTGTTGAATATTTCAACATCAGAATGATATTTATCGTTAATAATGATATTTTCACAGTTGAGATGTAAAAGCTCATTTTTCCTTTTATTCTTCTTTTTCCTTGATTTTTGCACTAACCATTCTTCCTCAAGAACATGCACAACGTCAGATAAAACATTTTTAGGAATTTGTGTAACATATGAAACAACAGTCATAACATGAGGTGACATAACAGTAAGTTCACAATTATTAACATTTTCAAAATCCACAATTCCCTCATCAAGGTCTTCTTTGGTTTTATCAGAAATATCCAACTTTTTCTCAATGTTTTTAATCAACATATTATCGTTGGTGGAAGGAAAAATTTGTAAATGATTTTTCCTTTGTTTATGAGCAATAGTAACACGAGGGGTAGAAACCTGTAAAATATTTTGCTCAAAGTGATCATCATTAATAGCATGAGGAGACTTAATCAAATGCTCACATATATCAACAATATCAGAAATCTTAATTCCCACAATATGACCTTTGTTAGGGTTAGTATCATCAAAATAGGAGGAAGAGGAGATAATATTCTCCATTTCAATCTCAGGGAGCAGATGGTGTGGTAGTGGAGGAGGCGCGGGCCTAATATTCAAATGTGGATGTAGACGAAAATATTAAGAAGGGATATCTCCAAACATACTACAACGAGTACAATATAGTGAGTGATTTTCCAATTCAACTTTGTGCTAATAGCCTCTATGTTCGAACCCTATCCAAATCTCATCGCAAATGGTAAAGTAATATCACGCTCAACCAGAACCCTAACTTTCAAAGGTCTGCTCAATAAGAAAGTGGGGCCATCCAATTTTAAGGCTTGTCATAAGCCGCGATAAGAGAGACAAGTATTTCATGATTAAACAGGTGAAATTTAAGCCCAGGAAAATGCAACCAAATCATAATAATAGGTGGTTTCGATTTGGGATCAAAATTAATTGACCACTTTAATATTTTCATAGCTTTACCATCAATCTTGACAAAATGACGACAAAACATTCTAATGTAATTCTCATCATTGGATAGTTGAATGAGAATATGTCTCCTATCCAACACACCAAATTTCCAAAATCTCATTAATTTTATAGAGTCAAAATTCTATATAATTAAGTCAAGCTTTTGTAGTCCTAGAACGAATTTGCTAATTAGAACATGCATTGCCGAAGAAGCTAAAGTATTAGATTCGTCCTCAATAACATACAATGCAAATTTACCAATTTTTCCCCTATTTTCTTAATATAATCAAAATCAGTGTTACAGTTCAAAGAAGCATGAAAGGAGTGGGGGAAAAGCCCAGTATCTCTTATCTTAGAGCAAGAATTGCCCGCAAGGGCTTCAACAAAGGAGGGGGCTGTAAAGGTCCAAAGTTGCTCCAAACAATGCAAAGGGTGAAAAAAACAGAGAGCCTAACTCAATAAACCAAATCAATAAATCTCAACACAAACAAATAAGACAAAATGAAACCAAAAAGGCAATAAAAATAGCAAACTGAAACCTAGCCGTAAAATCCTAGATCACCGAAAATCCAAAGAACAAGAAGGAATAAAAGTACAAAAACCACAGAAATGATAAAATCGAAAGGCAAGGAGGGTAAAATAAGCATAAGTAACGCAGGAGAGGGTGTTGGAGAGGTCTCACTAGCTTAAAGGACCACCGCCAACCTCAACGCCGTAAATTGCCCCAAAAATGCCATTAACTCTAACCCTAGTAGAGCCTCCAAAAATGCCATTTTTTATAAAAAATAATGAGATATATATATATATATAT